>JAQIWP010000234.1:0-31963 GCA_034695525.1 Euzetes globulus
ACCACAACTTCACCACAACTTCACCACAACTTCACCACAACTTCACCACAACTTCACCACAACTTCACCACAACTTCACCACAACTTCTTCTTCTGATTCTATATATTTTGTCAATAAATTAATTGATTAATCATTTGATGTGATTGTTATGAAAGTATGGAATTTCAACCAAATTACTCATTCAGTACTTAGTTATCAAAATTCAATCAAATTTATTAATTCCCAAACAATTAGCGGTTTTTATATAAAGTTCACTACAATTCATGTAATTATAATTCAAGTAATAATAATAACAAATGAAAACACAGTTTTTTTTCTAACTTTTTAATGTCAGCAATGAACTAACCCACCCACCCAACCGATTTGCTTGTTCACATCTAATGGATGCCATAAAACTCTTTGAGGTGTTGTCTCTTTAGTGCGGCAAACACATCTATGCCATCTTGGCTACTTTCTTGAGTACTGTGAAGATACTTTAGATAGTTTGTGGTCAGTTCACCAAATAGAGCCAAATCACTTTCACTCATGGTAAAGTGTGAGTATGGTTGACTTCTCAAAGCGAAATAGCTATCAGACAAGTTGGCCAGGGCTGATTTTGTGCTTTTTTGTAGCTTTTCCCATATCTCTCGTCTTTTGAGATATGCAATCTTGGGATTTGTCCGAAGTAAGTGCCGCCAGAGATCTTCGTCCCACTGTTGTGGGGCTGTTCTGGTGGCCGCCGTTTGTAGACATTCTTCGTCCCACTGTTGTGGGGCTGTTCTGGTGGCCGCCGTTTGTCGACATTCTTCGTCCCACTGTTGTGGGGCTCTTCTGGTGGCCGCCGTTCGTAGACATTCTTCGGCCCACTGTTGTGGGGCCGCACTCATTGCCGCACGATTTCTACGTTCTTCAGCCATCTTTAGTGGCGCCGCATTCATAGCCACTAACTTTCGAAGGTCTTCGGCCCACTTTTGTGGGGCAGCACTCATTGCCTCTGTGTTTGTCCGGTATTCAACCCTTGGTTGCTGTTCGGCTATCATAGTTCTCCTACTTGTGTCCATTTGATCTCCTTTGCTATTCTCCTTTTTCTTGTTCTGTCCCTTGTCTTTTGCTGTAGGCCCTACGGTCCTTTTTGGAACCTCTCTATGAAGAGACAATCCCTGGGACCGAAGTCCCGGTGGGTCCTTCAGATATCTCTTCTCCTCTTCCGGGTTTTCTGTTGGCCGTGCCTTTGTCCACTTAATAACCATTTCCTTCACCTTTTCTATACCTCTTTTGAGGTAATCTTTCAATGACCCTAAAGTCGATGTCGTCGAGTCAACAGACTCCTCTTCACAACTCTCCTCAACCAGGTCATCGTACATACTTAAGTCCAAGATACACTGTCTTGGATCCGCTTCTCTGTTTGCCCTTTTATCTTGAAAATGAGTCCTACCTTGCTTTGCCTGTTTCTTGTCCATGTCCTATTCTTTGGTTTGCTTTGAATGATCTTGATGGTTAATTTGTTTGTTTGATTGAATGGTGTTTTCAATTTGATAAAATTTGATAAAATTTTAGAGGAATTAAAATTCCAATTCATTGTTGAGTTTTGTCTGAAAAATAATCTTTCGCTAAGTTTTAGACTGACTTTCATTATATTTGTCAACAAAACTATTTTATCAAAAAATAATTAATTTATTGATTGAAACAATGGATTAAATTCTGGAAAATATGCGAAAATCAAATTTTTATTCAATCAAATGTAGTGTTAATTAAATGCATTCAAAGATCTGTTTCTGAAGACAACAATCAGAGTATTTAATGACAAATATTGTATAAAAAATAATTTTTAATCGATTTGTTTGAAAATATAGTCTTTATTTCGGGTTATTATCGTTTCAATTGTGAAGAAAATAGAAGACAAAGAGATGGAGACAACTCTAGAAGAAGACCTCTTTACAGACCAGCTCTGACTGGACAGGTAAGTGAAACAAATGCCTCCATATCTGGTTCTTCAGTTGGTGGGATACCGGACCAATTGGTTTCCGAATAAACAGGAAACAGTCCTCCAGAAGAAGAGAAAAGATTAGACAATATTTGTATAAATAGTTGTCAGCAATGAATTGAATGAGTCGTTCCTTCAGATAATTGGGGTTATATTTGATGGCAAATAACAGCAAATCAATGGCCGATTCAATGGTCAGATTTTGACAAAATATTTCTTCGCAAACGCTTTTCAGATCATTAAGTCCATAGAATTCACTAGAAATCAACAATTCTTCGACAAATTCATCGACTTTTGGAGCACTTCCAGTGTAGATGAAAGACAAAAGCTGTTCGAAAACTTCGACTTCGATGTCATTGATCTCAACCTTATTTTCGAGCTTCTCCTTCATATCTGATCCAAACATTGCGGAAAACACTTGAGATCTGGCACTCAATACACACTTATGAGCGGTAAACTCTTTTCCTTTGACCACAATCTTCAGATCAGAATATTCTTCGCTGTTAAGCATTGATCGGAAGCAATGTTTTAAGACACACCATTGTTTCACTTGGAGAGTCGGATCTGATCTCAATTCTGTTGTTGATTGAGTACTTCATTAGAACTTTAATCCATTAAAAAACTACAATATTTTTTAAAGACATTTAATGTCAATAAATATTTAGGTCTTTTATTCAGAAAAATACAGAAAATAGTCTTAAATAAAGTGATTTTTACAAAATAAAAACCAATTAAATTAGAAAAACATTCGAATAGATTATTAAAAGACAAAAAACAGATACAATGAGTAATAAAATAAAAGTCAATTTTTTTGAGTCATAATCCGATAAAAAGGTTTTCAAATTAGCAAAAGATTCATTGATTGATAGCATAAGTAAAAGTTCATCAAAACATTTAAATAACAATTTATGGCTAAAAACTTGTTATAAACAGTGGAACAACAGTTATGTGCAAAACAGTGATAGAGTTTCGGACAAAAACAGTGATTTTGTCGAAAATGGAAATATAAATAACGAATTGGAGTGAAGTCTACACTATATATATGAGTCTATGATTGGCTACAATTAATGTAAAACTAAATTATTTAATGAGTTATATATTTATATAATAACTATAATTAGATTTGAATTAATCGATAAAATTATTATATTTTTTAAAGAATTTTATAATCAATTATTAACTCATTATTTGCTTAATTAAAGTTCATTTGTATTTTCAGTTCGACTAATAGTGCGAACGTTGGCATCAGTTGACCACTGTTTGCATCGGAGACATATTCGGCCCCCAATTGCCGGTCGTTACGTAATTGCGTCTCAGCTTCAGTTTGACTGCCGGTCCGCTCTGACTGATGGCGTTGACTGCGTCCGAATGGGTCAGACCTATAGTCGAATAACCGTTAATTTCGATAATTTCATCTCCAATATTGAGCAGCGAAAAGGCCGGTCCGTCCGGTGCTATACGCAGAATGAAGAGAGGCATTCCATTGAATTCGGCGCCGCCTCTGATCGAAAAGCCGAAGCCTTTGGGGCCACGAATCAGTTCAACGATATAGCAATCGGCGGGAATTATACGCAAATGAAGAGTTTCACCTGAAATACAAACAACAATTATAGACCCATCCCTTCAATCAATGACTCAATGGATTACCGGATTCTTTGATCATATTAACGATATCTGGATGACTTAATGACGTTATGTCGATCCCATTCACGGCTATTATTCTATCCCTGATGTGAAGCCTTTGACACCTGTGCGCAGGACTGCCTTCAATTATGCGACCGATGAGAGCGCAGTCACCGCAAGAAATAATAACAAAACCGAATCCTTCGGAGTCTTCGCGAAATAGCGTTACGTCATATGTATCTGAATTACGTTTACGTCTGACCAGAATCGCGACCATTGGTCCGGTTTGTGACATGAGTTGAACCACTTCCTGATGACTGGCGCCCATAACGTTCCTGTCGTTTATTGAAATTATTTCGTCGCCTGCTTTGAGAACGCCATCCCTATGGGCCACACCTCCTATCACTATCGATCCGATGGCAACATTACGGCCCTCTTCGGCGCCGCCGACGATTCGAAAGCCGAACCCAGATTCTGCCCGAGTCAGCGACGCTCTGAAGTACTCATAATCGTCTTCATTAGCTGTCGATGAGGTTAAGTCTGAGTTGGCCATTGAAGAGTGAATGGGCTGAGTGTCTGGGGGTAGGCTTTCCGTTAATAAGGGCGATGTCAGGGCAGGCAGTAATGGCGCCGATTGGGACTTAATGTTGTTTTGTTGAGAGAAAAAGCTGTCATTTGTATAGTAATTGTTATTCGGTATATATTGAGACATATAGTGATCGGACGCATAATCATTGTTGGGTTCCCGCATTCGGCCCATCATTTCAGCGTTGGGTGTCTTACAGTTCCTGACGGGCGGCAAATAGTCATTGTTTTCCCAATTGTTTTGTAAGACTATCGGAGTTTTGGAGCGGAATCTCTTCTTCCGTTTAACCATAAGAACTGCTGATTCATCGATAGGGCACTGTTTGAGAGCATCGACCACTTCCAGGTGCGACATATCTGATAAGTCACAGCCATTGATGGACATAAGGATGTCTCCCTGTTTAAGAGCACCGCAGCGGTCGATATCAAGAATTTTCTTAACTTTTTGTCCGGAGTGGGCGTCACTTATAGTGAAACCAAAACCTTGAACTCCTTTAGTGAGAGTAACACTGATTATGTCAACTTCTTCGTCGTCCAGATCAGGGGGCAGTTGATAGCCCCGGGCGAATGTCAGTTTGATTCGGTCGCCTACTGTGAATGTGGCGAACAGTCGAGCGATATCTGAGTGTTGAAGTCCCGCCACAGACACACCGGACACAGACACCAATACATCTCCCGGTTGAATAACGCCTGATGTATAGGCCGGTCCTCCGGGGATAATGCTTTTGACTACGACCAGTCCTTTATCGATCTCGACGAGAGTGAAACCGAAACCGGACGCGCCTTTAATGAGTTCCGTTTCGTAGGGCCTCTCGTATTGAGTTCTTTTATTGATGTGATCGATATAATAGACTCCGTAGTGGGCGTCTGATATGCGTTCCCATCCGTGCGGTAGAGATGAGGCGTCGATGGCCGCTATGTTGGAGCGGTTGCGCCGACGCTTTGATGCTAACGAAGTGTTTGAGTTATTCATTTGTTCATAATTTGGTAATGGATTGGATGTGTTGTTCGCCATATCTATGGTTGGAAAGGTTGACAGAGGAAGAGGTGTTCCATAGAAGTGAGCGGCATATACACCAGATTCAAGCAGAAGACCTGACCGGTCCATTTCGATGAACTGTTCTTTGGTAACAAACTTGTAGTCGACACCATCGACTTCGTTAGGTCGGGGCGGTCGTGTCGTGCACGGAATGGTTCGCATGTAAACGTTGTCTCTGATGGTGGCCTGGAGGTCGTGGTCAATGCTTCCGCGGGCGAAACGTCGCGCCAAATACTCTCTCAGTTCAATTGGGAGGCCATAAGCATTGGACGCCTGAACTGATTTTATAGAATGACTTGGCTTTGAGTTGACTATTTCACAGACATCTGATCGGGTGAGTCCGGCCACTTTGACCCCGTCCACTTCAATGATTATGTCACCCGAATCGATGAAGTAAGGCAGTTGGCCGTAGTCAGAGCCCCCACCAATAGACCAGTCGCTGACTGCGATGTTGTCGTAATGGAAGATAGACTGCGCCCAGTGGTGGCCCGACTGGTAATTGGGAGGAAAGTCGGTTTCATTTTGATATATCTGATCATTTGAGTCATTATTTTGATTATTGATTTCGCTGTTGAACTCTTGTTGTTTGAGAGGATCAGCCAATTGTGGTGAAAGAGTTTCTTGCATTTCGAACAATACTTAATACTGAAAGTCAAACAAAAGTCAAAATTTAGATTCAATGATAACATCGAACGACGAATAAATTAAATGCTTTCTGAAAACAAGGAATTCAACGATCGATTCACTCCTAAACGAAAGACAAATAAACAGACGAACTCTGAACTCATCCCTAAGTTTATATAATTTGAGGCAAAAGTTATTTAAAGGGCTAATAATTAGTCAAATTGTTTATAGTTTTTCACTCTTTTTATACACATATCATATCATTTGTATAGAAGTGTAAAACAAAACTCAGAATAAACTCATTTTCGGGAACCAACCCTATACTAGAAGAAAATAAAAGCCCCAAAAACACAATAATTAGTTTTAATTCATTTCTGAAATCAGTTCTGAGATAAACATAATGTTTATAATTACTTTTTTATTATAGCTTTTTTGAGAACCAATTGATATGAGAGCAAAAAACCATTAGTTTTATTCAAATATAATAATTAGAGACAAACGGCTGAAAAATTATCACCACTTTTACATTAACTCAATTATCAAAGTTATCAAAATCAAAAACAGAACTGAATTTTAATTCGCTTTCAAAACCAAATCATTAATCTTTCGATTGAAATCAGAGTTACATATTTGTCAAACAATACCATAACTAATAAAATATAACTCTTTTATTATTGTCTTATAAATAGTTTAGATCTGAGTTGAGTCACATTTAAAACGAGAAAAAATTAAAAAATTTAGAGAATTTTATTTTTAAGTAATTAAAGACTAAAAAGAAAAGCATTTCTTCAGTTATTCATAGACTTGATATCAGATAAGGGTTCAGATCAACGGATATTATGACAAACAATATAAGAATGAGAATTATGACCAAGAGTTGGAGAACAGAGAGAATAGACTGGCCGTAGAAACGGGTCTTACATTAGGGTCAGGTTATCTAATTAAGGGTGAGAGCCATGGGTACCACAAATCACACGTACAGATGGTTACCGAAACGCTTCAAAAACAGTTTTTAAGACAATATTTACGACAATAATAGATGTAATTCAGACCGAAGTCAGGTCTGGAATAGAAAACATTAGCCTTTCCTTACAATTCACTTCACATACGAGGAGAGAATAACAACGACTGAAACAGACGTTTCTCTCTTCACTTGAATAGTGGCGTAACTGAAGTCAATTGACTTTATTCAAAGCATTACTCATTCATTCATTCAAATTACGTTTTGTTTGGAAAATAATGAAAGAAAAGCAAAAATTCTTGAGTAATGCCATTAGAAAAAGCGATAGAAACTCTATTTTTATATCGTCTTAGAAAAGCGGAAAATCGCATCAATTTTTGAGAAAACTGAGAGAACAGAAGGAATTTCTTCAAACATCAAGACTTTTGTAATTAACGTTAAACCAATGGTTACGTCACTTCATGTTTAAGAAATTATTATCACAAGAATTAAGTCTAAGATATGGCAGTCAATGATAAACTCTGTCAGATAATAGAGTAGAGCATATACTGTCTCTAAGACTTCACATCCAAACCATTCATTGCCTTAATTATTAATAATTGAATAACCAAAACATTAAACAATTATGGACTCAGTCTTTCAAATACATTCATTTCAATGGTATAACAGTTTTTTGTTTTAAAATACATTTTCATTTAATTTATTCATAAAAAACAAAACTCATTTCATATTCACGTCATTTGAAAAGTTATAAATAAGAGACAACTTTTATTAAATACTCTTTTCGTGAATAAATTTAAAATTAATCATTTGTTTAATCGACTTAAATATAAGGAAACTTTTAACGCATTTACGGCTAGTTTTGAAGTGAATTAATAAAAGCATTTTATTGGCCAAAAATGTGCTTCAAATGAACCAAAATAAGAAAACCGTAAAAATCACTAAAAATTTTCCAAAATCTGATAAAAATAGATAAAATTGATGGGAAATAAGACCAGATATAGAGGTTAAGGCAACACAAAAGTACCGGTTTTTTGACAAAAAAGCTATTATTTTGAAGAGTTTTGCCGAAAAAAAAGTTAATTAAAACGAACTCTAAATACAATCGGAGCCGAAATAGTCCTCAAAATATGAGTCAAAATACAAATAACGATTGAAATGAGAAAAACTAAAAGACATTTCTTAAAGAACTCGATTACAAGTCATTGAAGAGCATAAAAATAAAGGTAACTTTTATGGACATAAATTAATGGCAATTATTTCGGGCGTCAATTAAAACAACAAGATCAAATTAATTACAAGTAATTGAAGTAATCATGAATAATTTGAATAAAACAAAAAGATTATTCAAATAATAGTAATCTTTTGTAAATAATTTTCGGTCTCAAAGATCTTAATCTGGGATTAAATTAAAATCAAAAAAGTAAACAAAAAAATACGAACCGATGAGCGAAACGATGAGAAAATCAATAGATTGACTCAAATAAGGCATCACTTGATTTGCAAATTAATAGTTAATCGAATTGTTTTCTCATTTAATTTGATTGTCGTTTGCTATCAAAACAAACACTTGTTTTCAAACATTAAATACAATAACAATTTCATTGAATAATTGATATAATAATCACAACATTTGTCTCTCTTTATAACTAATGAACGGCAATAAAATCTGAAGCAACTATTTATTTAAATTTCAGTTAACATTGGATTTTAATGAAAAACTGTTTTTCCCAATCAATAGTCGATTAGAAATAAAAATAAAAACATTAAAAAACATTTGATTTTAACGTTTCCGACATTTTTTATGCGTAAAGTGTGTGAACACAACGGCTGTCAAACAGAATACAAACACTTTTTTGTTACACATTTTGCTGAAGACTTTTGGTTCGGTTCACGGCTTACACTCCCATTATTGGTGGCAACGATTTTTTCCACAAAATTTCCTGACATTTTGTATTCTTATTCAACCAATTCCTCAATCAAAGAGTTTGTTTGCTTTAGACGTTATTGAGTTTGCATTTGATTGCAATACCACTGATTTTTGTTGACATTTGCCATTCAAATCAAATAGAATCAGTCTTCAGCTGAATAACAGCAATCAAAACCACTGTTTTAAGATTATCTAACAACTTTTTCAGTTAAAAAACTATCAAAAAGTAAACAATAAGCAAAAATATACTTTATCATTCTGATTTGATCTATAAAACATAAAATGTTGCTGGTTATTGCAATTGTTATCCAGGCACAATTGAGGAAAGATGATGGGTGTTTGAGGACGTAGTTTGTGTAAAGGGTAGAGACAATTGAACATTGAATCGGGTGTTGCCATCAAAACATCGCTGAAATCGCAATATTATTATCAAATCAATTGAAAATCGATTGTCTGTTGAATAGTATTGAAGTCTTTGATTTACGATTAAACCATTAATCGATTTATTAACCAATCAATTGATTAATCGATTCGCGCAATAAAGCGGATCAAAGTTTGTTTAAAAGTCGAATATTTTGTTTAAGAAAAACTGTTTTATTACTTGAATTGGTCACAAATGATGGAAATGGAGGAAAACAGCGAAGAGATGATCGAAGAGGACGAGAAACAACACTCGGATACGATGGTATTGACCGATAACGAAGAGGCCGATAGTGAAACCGATGCCGGTATTGATCCCACTGTCAGTCAATTATATACTCAATCGATTGTAACAAACTATTGACTATTGCATTGATTGTCGGCTTATTTCAAGTTTGCCTTTCATTTCTGAAGAACTTTTCTCTCAATTAATTACTCACTCAATCAGTTTTAAAACTCTTCTTAAACTTTTGTCAACTATTTTTCAAAACAATATTTCTTTGCTTATAATCAGGAAATGTGTGTGAATTGGAGTCGAATCAGTTGTCGACAGTGGTTCCCAATCTGATCAATAGTTCCGGTGAATGCAGTAATGATGAGACGGATAGTCAACAGATAATCGGTGACGAGAGTGTCGGTCACTCACAGAATGTTAAGATCGTTAAGGTTTGGAACAATTGTGAACTTTTGATTGAGAAGTTGTTGAATAGTAACTGTGTTTTGCGGAAAAGGTGGTCCCTTTACCTCACGCCCGCTCTGAAGTCTGGTCTTACTTCGGGTTCATCGCAGACGACGAGGGCGAGATTCAGGACAAGAAGAAAGCCATTTGTAAGATATGTGCCTCAACTCTGGCCTATTCGGGAAATACAACAAATCTGTTCACTCATCTGAAGGCGATGCACCCGGAGGCACAGCCACAGAAGTTGGCCCCAACTAACAGAACCCCCAGAACTGGCAAAAAGTTAGGCAAAAGGAAATCTGATGTTTTGGACTCTCCCTCCGGCCCTCTGATAGTGCGGGCCATCACCTATTCGTCTCATAACGATAATATGTTTGACGAGGACGCACAGACCAGTGCTATTCTTACCACTAAACCATTAATTAAATCACAGCACAGCTCTTACAACTCATCTTCGAGTTTGTCTGACTCTCATAGTAGTGTTTTAGCCACCGATGACGTGACCACCTCTATTGTCAACTGGTTGGTCAAAGATTGCCGTCCCATATGTGTAGTCGAAGGCAAAGGCTTTCAGGAAATGCTAAGATTATTAGCTCCGGGATATATTATACCCGACAATAGAAGACTGACGGCTGCAGTCAAGAAGAGGTACGATGAGGTCAGACGGGAACTCATCTTAAGAGCAATGAATGACGAGTAATGGCTAACTGAGGGAATCGCAAATCTATCTTCATTTCATTTCTATTCAATTTTATGTATATTTACTTCAAATTAATTTATATTCCTCTTAAACCAATTACTCTTAAACCAATTAAAATGACACTGAACTGCCTATTTTGTCAACATGGTCAATTCAGCCAATTAATTTGCAAAATTCACAAAATTCGACCTTTCTCTACAGTATTTATGAGAGAGGGTTTTAGTGATTGATTCTCAAAATCAGCATGTTTACAAAATTGGCACTTAAGTGCTAAGTGTTAAGTGTTTTCAAAACCAATGTATATATTTTAATGGAAAGCCATTGAAAGTACTTCTTATGAAATGTTTGGATTAGTTGCCAATCAGACAACTAATCGATGGTTTGAACAAATTCTAACAATTATACTGATATTTATGACCAAAAAAAAAAACAAACTTTCGTTTGTGGAAGAAGTGTCGAATCACTTATTGTTATTATAGTCGAGAGTGAGGTTTGGGTCGAGTTTATGGGTTCGTTCGTGAATGATCATGGAGTAGAGGCGAGCCGTCGCGTAATTACATGCCCTCCACTTGCATTTGAAAGGTTTTTCTCCGGTATGTTTCCGCTTGTGTTCGACCAGTTTATGATAGGCCACGAGTGAGACTTCACAGCCGGGCCAATCGCACTTGAAGCGGTGCATTGCGCTGTTACTGGACTTGTCGATTTTGATCTTTCCTGAGTGCTTCTTATAGCTGTGCCTTTTGACCACTCCATTATAGAAGCTGCCAAAACTGCAGCCCTCCCACCCGCACTTGTACCAGATCCTTGTGTCCACTTGTCTTGATTTGCGAATATAGTTATGACTTCTTTTCTTCAAATTGACTGAAAATAATTAAAATAAATAGCTAGATGAAACTATTGTAAGAGCAAATTAAAATGTTTGAGACCATTATTGGGTGGACAGAGTTCTGTGCTTTCGATGCTCTCATAGCTATTACTGGAAATGTAATTCTCTTCGACGTCTTGTTTGGAATCCAAGTCATGACATAAATTAGTTAACATAAAGCTATTGATTTCATCGCAGTTGGAGGTAGAGAGTGGACTCTCTTCAAAGCCACTGTCGATTATATCATCTCTGATAGTTGTGTTGATGATCTGTTCCATCGAAGATGGCGTCAACACATCCAAGGCTTTCATGTAATAAATATCTTCCGTATTATACCATTCATTGTCGAATGTGTCGGTTTGGCTTTGATTTGCACTGAAGTTCTGCTGCAACTGTTGGCACGTATCTACTGTTTCGCTACTCAGATAGGTCTTGACGTCAATATTTTGGTCAATTATCTCCTTTTGGTAATCGATTACTTCAATTACTTCCTTCTGATTACAGCCTTCTGTCTTAGTCTTTGCGTCAAACATTTCTATTAAAAATTCAATAAATTGAAAATCAAACAAAACAAATGTTTATTTTGGAGTAGGTACGTTTTGAAATGGTCGAATGAGCTTGTTTATAATGTGAAAACAGCTTTAAAATACAGAATTTCTTTTAACCTGCATTATGTAGTATCTAGATTAAGGTAGAAATATATTGCAAAAGTTTGGTTTTGATAATCATTCTGTAGTTACAAGAATTTGTGAATCCAGAAGAATTCAACCTTTAAATTGTGAATCAAATTAGCGTCATGGTTAAAATCTAGAAAATACTTGACTTATTTATTGAATTTGATATAAGGAACTTCTCAACCATTCAAATAGTTCGCATCGAAAAATTTAATAACTTGTAATATAATTAATTGTAAAATATGGCGACAGTCAAGTAATAGCAAAAAAAAGATGATAAAGAGATGGTAAAATTTTCTGTGTGGGGTATTTTGGGGAGGCGTCAAACCTCAAATGATTTTTTTAACAATTTTTTAAGGCCTAGGGGCTATTCAAAAATTGCTCAAACTTTGGCAATCTCTGGTTCTAGATACTTTTAAATTTGTATCAAATTGTTTACCAAAAAGCCAAAAAGGCTATTGTAATGAATTATTAATGTTTCAAATGATTTGAAACTATTGAATAAGTTCTGAGAATTTGTCCTATAATTTGAAAATAAAAGTTTTATCGTTTATTTATTCAAAGTTTAAATTTAGAATTCGATGTAATTTTGCAAAAGTGGTAAAACGTTAAACTTTAATAACATGAATGTCAAACAATATTTAATTGATTGCAAGTCAAACATTCGTAGATTTTCGGCTGAAAGAGTGAAGACATAAATTAAATTTCAATTCACTCAAAGCTAATCATTAATTCAAAGCATAATTATCAGCAAATTATTCAAACCAATGAAGTTAATGAATGGAAATTATTCTGCGGCGAAGAAATCACAAGATTTTAAAATTCATTAGCATTTAAAAAGTTATGAAACTAGAATATAGAGAGGAAAGGCTTAAGATATTAATTTAATATACATGTATATAAAAAGTGTGATCAAGTTTTTAAGTAAGTTCCCCTTAAATTAGCCAAGGAAACCCAGATGGAATTAAAAAACGAAGCAAAATCGCATGTCCTTCTCATTGCAAATCACCAAAATGACAATGATTATATGACATTGCAAAAATAAATGAATAGAAAGTTGTGCAAGATATGATTTGCATACCATATTGGTTTTCCCAGAGCGCTATATTCTTTTCGACAGAGTCGATGACACTATTGTAGTGATCGATCTGATACTTGTCATAAATGTTATGTCCATTTTTGACAAGAATCAACACTTCTTTCAATGTATTAAATCCTTGTTTGTAGTTCTGATAAATATTGTCTAAAATCCAATTGATTTGTTGGCTAATCGATAGTTCGCTTTCAATCACATTCAAGTCATGCGTTTGACTCATCTCTCAAAGAATTAGTTTTTTATCTTTCACTGAATATTCCTGAATATCACTGACTGGGACTCAACTCTGAAAAGCAAACAACTCTTTTGTGAGACTCATCTGAGAAGACTTTCTCTTGAAAAATGAATTCTTAGGAACATTTTTGTCTTATTTATTGTATTGAAGGAAATGAATCATACAATTAGTTGATTATAAGATTGAATATTAACTCTTCATTTTGCGATAATATTCAATGTTGGAGTGAATCCGATTCTACTCCAGTTAACCGATCAATTTGGCAGAAAATAAGGGAAAACTCTTGTTTATTATTCAAATGTTTTTTTGCTTTTAATTAATTCAAACATAACTTACTTACTCTGAAAGGAGGAAAATCATTGAATAAATCATTGAATGGAGAAAAATAGTTTAGATATTTAGACTTAATCTCGTTTTAACTCACAAGATATGGACAGATATAACGATATAATGAAAATTCAAAAACGTTATGCACTATTAGAGCAGTCAGTCACGAACGCGATGTGGAAGGACTCCTAAAAAATATATATAGGATCACTTTCTTTTGAAAGTCACATATTTCAGAGACAATAATCTGTTTTTGGTATTTTTAGCTAATTTTCTATTAATAATTAAGAAAAGGAAAAAATTAATTCAATTGAATAACATTTTAAAACTTTATTCTTCCTCATTCTATCCCAAGGAAATAGATTTAGAGCAGTTGTCTACACATTCTTTACATTTATTCAAAGTTTCCAAAAATTTTAAAATATACCTAAATTGTCTTGAATAACATCTTGTCCAGTTTCAAACAATGTCGTAAACGATTTTTTGGTGCAGGACAGATCCAAAACATTTGACATATGAAGAGAGGCTCATTTTTAAATATCAAACCATTGGAAACACTAAGACAACTTTTAATTCTTAAACAACTCTATAAACGTGTCAATGATTTTGTGGACAATCTCTACGATTGAAAGACAAAATTCAAATTTATTCAAAGATAGAAACGGAAAACTTTTGGTCAAACCGTTTTTAAGAATCAGTTTTTCAGACAAAAACGTTTTTATTTATTCAATTGAATTTTATAATTCTTTACCAAAATATCTTAGAAATGAATTGTTTTCTAAAACATTTTTATCTAATTGTGGAATAATTGTGGAAAACTTTTTAAGAACAATTTATTTCATTTATTCACTTATTGGTTTTATGAATTAAAGATTATTATTATTATTATTTCTTATATCTAAGTTTCTATTATCAAGATAATTTAGCATTCAACTAAGCTGTCGCAAAAAAAGTCTTTTAAGCCAAGGATCTCTTAAATCTGATACTTTTAAATCGAGTATAGTCAATAATAGATAATCAATAATAGACTTTATATAGTTTCTCAACAACAAGTCAATTAACTTTAATGGAAATTCCATTTCAACCCCCCTTTAAATCGGATTAAGTTTTTTAATCCCTGTCTCCGGACACAGTCCTAAAGTTATTGTTGTTTTTTTTACTAAATCATATTAAAATCATAAATTAAACTGCAAGCTGGATTTAGTTTGTAATGGGGCAAATAGATTTTCATTAGCGAGTAAAACCCTCAAGGCTTATCAGTGATGCAAAAAGTGAATAGAAACCAAAGCCGCTGATCCTCAGGTAAACTCAGATAAAGATCTCATAAGAATCCAAACAAATAGCAATTTTCATTATAATTCAAAGTAATCCAATTGAATAGACAATAATTACGGGAAAATTCTTTGAAAATTAGGTTTTCTTTTATGTTTTCCATAATTGTTTCAAAAATCAAATTAGATTTCATTTTAAATAATTCTAAAATTTATTTTTAAAAGAATTTCGAAATTATAATTAAGTTATATTTGAAATTTGATTTAAGATAAAAGTTGATCAAAGTTTTTGCATTAGATTTTGAAATTAAATTTAAATAATAAATGACATGAAATTTAGAATTAAATAGTTGCTAAACTTTAATTATATGCTACCGTCAAAGCAAGTCAATGATTTAAGACATTTTTTAGGTCAGCCCTAGAGCTACAATAAAAAAAATTGCAAATCAATTGTGAATATGAAATGACACAATCAATAAACATGCAAAATTACATCAAATTATTTATAAATTACAAATGAAATCCATTAAATAAATGACTGGAAGGATGTCACGACATTGCACTCAAACATGATATTCAGATTTTATTATTTACTGATTATATCAATAGTTCCAAATTAGTAATCAAAAGTGTTAAGACCAATCAAAAGTGCTAAGACCTCAAAAAATTTGCTTTTAAAGAGAAAATGCGTTCTCAGCTTGACTTAGGAATAACCAAGACCATCTTGTGAAAAAAGTGAGGAGGATATTAAATGAATCAATCCATTTCATAGTATGTTGAGTTTTGATTTTTCTTTTGAATTCTCTCGTCATCCGATAAATTGAAATAAACTTCAGAAATGATATCATCGGCTAAATTGCTGGCAATTGTTAGCACCGTTTGTGAGACATTTGTCTGTTTCTTCAGTGGTGTTACCGGTAAAGGCGTCAAATCTTTGATCACAACTTGCTTTACTCCACTTGGGATCTGTTGTTTAGTGTTGACGGCCACTACTCTCACTTCATAGACACCGGGGTCAACATTTTTAATATTAATTACATTCAGACTCTTTTCAACCGAACTATTTGTCCAATTGATAGTCCCTTTGAGACGATAACTAACGTAGAAACTGATTGCTTTTACATTGGTTTTGTTGAAAGTAACACATATTTGACTCTTAGGTCCGTCCCCATGAATCGGCTTAACAGTGAAACTGTTCAAATTGGCTGTGCTTATGTCCAAGCTCAGTCTCTTGGAGTTGAATACTTCGGTTCTGCTATTCATTTCAATAATTAATAAACAGTACTTAAAAACACAACTCACTCACTAATCGTCAATAAGAGCACTCATTGAGTCTATGAACACACATTAATAGTAATTCTTTGTTTGTATGAAAAAATGATTTCTTCTTATCAATGATAATACGATTTATTACGTACTTATCATCCAAATAGCAAAATATCAGAATTAAGCTCGAGTTCAATCTGTATCGCAATCAGAACCCAACTGAGCAGAAGAGAGAGTTTAGCACAACTATAAGTAATCAAAGCTAAGGTGACTTTTCTCTACGAATACCTCGAGTTAATTCGAGTTAATTTTCAAGAACATAGCCGTTGGCAATTGAATCAACTTTTTTACTTCTTAGAGTTTTTCCGCCAAACTGTTTATATTTCAGAACTATTTTTGAAAACTTGAAATATAAACAGAACTTCGTTGAGATTTTAGCGCAAAACAAGTCTAACGTTTGTTTGACATTAAATACAATTTTCAAGAGTTCTGGCGAATCAATAGAGAAAACACTGAATTCCCTCTTCTCTGAAAAACACTATTAGACATTAGACGTGAAACTGTTCCGCAAATAATTTAATGATAATTCATAATTAACGACACACTCTATTAACTTTTTCTATTCTGTGTTTCAGTTCATGTAATCGTGAAGTTTTTCGAAACTCAAAACAACGGTATTGTGGAGTGCCTTCAGGTTTCACAAATAACAGCTATTGTTTGCTATTCTTCTGTAATGACTTATAGAATATTAGATTTGATTTATAATAGAGTTTAATGTTTGATAACGAATAGGCCATAAAACAAACTTTAAAGTGGAAGTACACGCAAATTCACGTCTGGTCTTCAAATTATTTCAAACTTGGAACCGACTCAAAATTTAATTAACATATTTGATGCCATTAGCCATCAAAAGCAGTCTACCTTTTGCAGGCTTAAATTGAAAATTGATGAATAAATCAATCCTCTCACACAACAATGAAACTCTCTGTTCTTGCCAGTTCTTTTAGAATACTTTGTTACTTGAATTGACACTGATGTTTATATTAACAATTTAATAATGGGCTAGAAAATTAATTTTGAAATGCATTGGTATTGATTGTAAAATAAATCTAAATTTTGCATGAGCAACATTCATCAAAAATTAATCAACTAAGAGAATTAAGAAAAATAATAATTTATATTTCGTTCGCAAATTATTAAATTGTTATAACAAATGCGATTACAATGGAATTAAAGGAATTTTTATCAGGAAATTTGTCAATTTATCGTTTATTTGTTTATGATTGCAACATCTTGGCAATTGTTTGACACTTCAGATAAAAATATGAATGGAAAAGAACTCTTCTAATGAAATCATTATCGCTCTAATTGTTTAATCTTGTAATCCTTTCAAAACTTTGTTATCTTATTTTTATTGACTGGTTAATTCTAAGTTTCTGGAAACTTGACGTAAATTACAATTTCACAATAATCGAGCCATAATTGGGATTAATAAATTGACAGATGAAGGAGATGGCTCAATTTTCAATGACACATCTTCTATAAAACTCGTTTTTTCGCAATCGACCAAAGGGTCAGATAATGACTTCTTTAGGTTAGAAGTAAAGAGAAAAATAGGTCTCAAATAATCTGTAATCGATTTTAGTTAATCAGACGATCAATGTTTATGCGATGCAAAACTCATCGATTAGTTTTGGGTCTAAGCCGTCATGTGATTGATTTATAAATAGTTAATTTTTCAATTAGAATGCATTGACTCAAATTCTAACTCTTGATTGGTAATTAAAATCGCATAAATTATCCAGACTGAGCTGTCTTTATTGATTAGATGATCCACAAGTTTTCCAGACATTTCTCGAACTTCAAGCTAAATAGTCTTTTAGAAAATACTCGATAATCGAAAAAGACCCCGTTTCAACATGATAATTTTGTGAATTAATTAATAAATCCCTCTTTCAATGTTTAAAAAAAGGTACAATTTTGTGGAGTTTTCAATCTTATGAGCTAATTGGCTGACCATTATGTCCACCCATTATGTTCACAAATTTAGCACAAGTTTGTAGATGAGCAAGGAAAACAAATTAAATAAACTCAAATATTTTTAGACAATTGTAGTAATTATGGACATTGAAAAAAAACAATAAAGACACTGAATAAATCTCTCTCAAGGTTATTAAGAAACTAACAAATTGCATTAAATTTTAATGATTTTGTCAATTCCCTTAACAATCGGCAGTTCTGGCAATCCTAAAGATCAGAGAGTGCAAGGGGGTATTTTCCGAATCATCCTCCCCTAGACTGAGATTTGGTCATTTATCCCCCTAGGTTGGTGAAAATATTCTGCCGTAAAAACATAGATAAACTGACCCTCTCTCGAAAATTTTTATTTTTCAGTAATGGCGGCCCAAAAATTACCATTTTGTCCCTTATTTTAAGTATTAATTTAGCATTGAATAATCGATTAATTGTAGCTTAATTAAGCTAATTAACGCTTTAAAATACCTGAAATAACAGTATTTAAAAACAAATTGGCGGAAAATGGGCGCTTCTGGTCCCAATTTGCGTCTACCACTTTTGAAATATAGGTTCCCCCCCCCGCTTGTTTTTGATCTGATAATGAGTCAGTATCCCGCCGCTATATTTCCCTAAAGTCACGGATCTCTGCTGAAGACACTGCAGCAGCTGAGCTTGACATCTTTTATTTGCAGGAACAAATTATCATTTATTTATAACAAAGTTTTTACGGAATTGAATTCAAATCATTTGATTTGTCACTCGAATGACTCACTTATTAAAAGATATTCGAATTATTTATCAATTATTTATAAAATTCTAAGAAAAAAAACGATAAAAGCCTATGAAAGAGTAATTGTAGTTAAATATGGAGAACAGATCTATGAGACACCGTAATCATTAAAAAATGATTAATTATCGCACATAAAGAGAATAAAAGACAAAGGAGGAATAAATATAAAACCGGTGCCGAACTGGCTTAAAAAGTTTGACAAGTCAATAAAGTCGCATTCAAGATATGTCACAAAACAAAAGATATGAAAAATGAATTCCAATTCAAAGTCTCATATCATGAGTTATATGTCATTGAGACAGAAAAAATCAGTCTATTGGTCTCAATTTCATTCAAAGCTAATCTTTATGAAAAAAATGAGGGAAAAAAGGAATAAGAGGAGAAAAAGTCAAATTATAAATGATTGATAAACTGTTAAATTTAAAATATGATTCCTTTGAATGTACCGAAGAGTTCATATTATATTAAGAAGCTATTTAAGCCAAGATGCAAAGCGCACATACTTTGAAAGCAAGAGAATGAGTGAAAAGTTAGCAAAACAAAAAACAATTAAAAGGGGAGACATGTATTGGTGTGGATTTAGTTCAAACATTTTTATTTATTCATTCGCTATTCATTCCACAACATGTGTGTTATTCGAGTATTTATTGAATTTGATCCGTCAGTTGAAGGCATTGTATTTTATGATAATTTTAATGTATTTATTATCGCAATTAAACTGAACCATCAAATCTTTGCTTCAATAAATTAATTCTTATCGACTAAAAAGTTACTTCTATTCGAATTCTTTGAATCTATTGGACAATCAAAAAATGAAAACAGAATTTGACGATAACTTTGAGAAACAATTTTTTAGTGCCTCCAAATCGATGGAACTTATCCTCAATGTGTCTGAAGACCTGTTCTATTCAATCGACAAAATGAAGACAAAGAAAAGTATGAGTTTCACTCTTATCAGTCTTGTCTTCAAACTCTTTTCAAGTGTCCTATCGCTCACACTTGAATAAACTTTTGATAATTTATCAATTTATACTAATAATGTGCTTGCTCTTTTCACTAAAAACGTTTTCACTTATTGAACAGACCTTGGTAGATAACATATCCAAATCGGCATTTGCAACAGAGCCCGGCGGAGGTGTGGGAGGGTCAGAACGACAAAACTATATATTTTATACTCAGTAAATGTAGTAAAAAATATTTTTAAACTAGCTAGTTTAAACAACATCCTAATTAACCAACATAATATTTACAGAAAATAATATGATTATAAACATTGAAAAATGAATTTAGATAACTATTATAGAGTTACTAAATAATTAAAAGAGTTTTAAACAAAAATAAAAAAGTTATCAAGTAAAAACATTGTTAATGGAATATTCTTAATGGGCTAATAGAATGAAAGCTGCAATCATATCGTAGGCGTTTTTCATCATATAATCCAGTTTTCGAGTAAAACTTATAGAATGAAAAGTCCATTATTTAATGGAAAACATCAACAAATAAGTGGTGTTTGAGTGGTTTGGTTATCGTATGTTCAAAATGAGTCGTCAAATGACAACAAATTAAAGCATTGATTAAATTTTGAGCCGATTTTCAGTTAAAATTATGGATAAATCATTATTAAGATGTTATCAGAAAGTGACGAAAAAGTGATGCTTTCAAACAGTGGTAAATCATTAGATAACTACTCGTCTTTCGATAGTCTAAGACATAAACAATCATCAGATGAAGACATGATTGACATTAAGTCTGTTTCCAGTCTTAACACTAATACTAACGAACAAAAAGGTATTCAATATTACTATTAATTAATCATTTAATTGCAATTAACGCTTATTATGTGTTAAACCCATTAATCATTTGATAGGCTATTGATTTGTTTTAAACATATTTCGATTTTCGTTTTGTTTTCAATGTTTTTGAATTTGTTTTCAAAAATGTTTTTATTATTCGATTAATAATTTTGATACTATTTTGAGGACTAATTACTGCAATTAAAGCTGAAAAACACTGTCATTGACTCTAAGAATGACATAAAATCTGATAAAAAATTAATTGCACTTTAATTTTGCTACAAATGTTGTGAACGACTAACAAATGTCTTCTCAAACGACTAACGGAACTAATGGTTAATACAATTAATAACTGATTTATGTATTAATTGATTGAATCTAATGATTGGTGTCTTTTTGGTGTCTTCACTAGGGTTTGAAATGTTAAGCCCCGCATGTAATACAAGTAATCGATCAGATCTTTTGATACAATTAGACAATAATGAAAGTCAGAGCCAATCCAATGACAATAGTAGTAATCATATGAGACGTCCTCCTCGCCACTCGCACTCGCCTTCCAGTTCCACTTCGTCCTCAAATTCATCGGGCAATGAGTTCACTGAATTCGATAGATTTATTCATTTCTCAAATAATACTAATTCGAGTCTAACTCGAGGTCTGTTCCCAAATAATTACTCTTGACTTCAATTTTTCTTTTGATTTATTTATTCTTTACTTTTGTTTAATTGATTTCAAACTGAATTTGTATTGAATCCTAATTCACGTAATCCTCGCTTTCCTTTCCTCAAATCAAAAGACTAATTGAATGACAATTAAGTGTTTTGATTATTAATGGTTTGATGTAATTGACAGAAATCGATGGCGAACTGCCTCCGAATCAGAGCCATTATGAGGACTTCCATACCATCGATTGGCAGAGGGATATCGCCAGAGACCGAATGCGCCACAGATTTATCGTTAAGCGTAAGAACAACTCATTCATCGAAATGGTTAAGTCGACTCACGACGCCTGGAGTGGATGGCTCTGCGTCCTACTCGTCGGCATATTCTCAGGAGTGGTAGCCGGCGTCATAGATATAGGGGCGGGATGGATGAAAGACCTAAAAGACGGTCTGTGTCCGCAGGCCTTCTATTTGAATCGCGAACAGTGCTGTTGGTCTTCAAATGACACCGAACTCGAAGGTCTGTCTCAATACTTAAAAGAGAACTTTAATTGAACTAATGATTGGTTGAGTTCAGGCACGTTATGGACGGAACACTGCGAGCAATGGAAGACATGGCCTGAACTCATTGGTCTGAACGAGAAGTCAGCAGTTGTCGGCTCTTACATAGTCTCATACTTTTTCTACATTTCGTGGTCATTTCTGTTCGCACTATTGGCCGCTTCATTTGTCCGGACATTCGCGCCGTACGCGTGTGGGTCCGGTATTCCTGAAATAAAGACAATACTCTCCGGATTCATAATTAGAGGATATTTAGGCAAATGGACGCTCACTATCAAGTCTTTGGGTATATTCTGTTCAAAGCTATGGCCTTCAGTCTCTTATGTTTGTAATCAAACAGGTATGATGTTGACAGTGGCGGCCGGTCTGTCCTTAGGTAAAGAGGGGCCTCTGGTGCACTGTGCTTGTTGCATCGGCAATATCTTCAGTTATTTATTCCCAAAATATGGTAAAAATGAAGCCAAAAAACGTGAAATATTGTCGGCGGCGTCAGCTGCCGGCGTATCTGTAGCTTTCGGCGCTCCCATCGGTGGAGTCCTGTTCTCTCTCGAAGAAGTTTCGTATTATTTTCCGCTCAAAACTCTTTGGAGAAGTTTTTTCTGTGCATTAGTCGCGGCTTTCGTTTTGCGATCAATTAATCCTTTCGGTAATCATTGACTCAATTGAATTTTAATTGTCTGAATCTAATGTCTTGGTCTTCAGGTACGGAACATTTGGTGATGTTTTATATTGATTACACTCGTCCGTGGATTCTCTTCGAATTGGTGCCATTCGTTATGTTAGGCGTCTTCGGGGGTCTTATTGGCAATATATTCATTAAGGCTAACCTCCGTTGGTGTCAACACCGAAAATTTTCCCGTTTGGGTCAATACCCTATCAGTGAAGTGTTAGCCGTGACGTTGATAACAGCAGTGGTGGCGTTTCCCAACCCCTACACTCGAATGAATTCATCTGATTTGATCAAGATGTTATTCAGCCCATGCGGTATCGCCGACGAAACCCCTCTTTGCGACTATTACCGTAACTTCACAAATGTCAACGAACACGTCCAGATTGCTCAGGCGGGGCCCGGAGTCTACAAGTCTTTGGGTTTACTTATTTTAGCGCTAATATTCAAATTAGTGATAACTATCTTCACGTTCGGCATCAAAGTTCCGGCCGGCCTTTTCATCCCTTCCCTGGCTATGGGCGCTATCATTGGCCGTATTGTTGGCATAACTATGGAACAGATAGCCTACAACTACCCGAAGTGGTGGTTCTTTCAGGACGCCTGCAGCAACTCTGGCGAGAGCTGTATGAGTCCAGGTATGACTTACTCACCCGATTCTGGTTTCTAAGTTGCCTTTCTATGAATAGGTCTGTACGCAGTGGTGGGCGCGGCAGCAGTTCTCGGAGGTGTTACTCGAATGACAGTGTCTCTGGTGGTGATAATGTTCGAACTGACCGGTTCTGTCAACTTCATTGTGCCGCTGATGGCAGCTATAATGGCTGCAAAATGGGTGGGCGATGCTCTCGGCAAAAAGGGTGTTTATGACGCCCACATTGAACTCAATGGCTATCCGTTCCTCGACAACAAAGAGGAGTTCCCTCACACAACAATTGCCGCCGACGCCATGAGACCCAAACGAAATGAACCGCCGCTCGCGGTCTTGACTCAGGACTCGCTGACTGTCGACGATATCGATAATCTACTGAAGAGTACAAACCATAACGGCTTTCCTGTAGTCGTTTCGCGAGAGTCTCAGTATTTGGTGGGTTTTGTGTCGCGAAAAGATCTTGGTCTCGCCCTGACTAACGCCAAACGAACCTCTGAAGTATTTGAGAACACAATAGTCCTGTTCAGCACTGGACATGTGCCCACCGGCAACACTCCACAACCCCTCAAACTGAGACGTGTCGTTGATTTAGCGCCCATTACTATCACAGATCAGACACCAATGGAGACAGTGATCGATATGTTCAGAAAGTTAGGGCTCAGACAAGTGCTCGTCACCCATAACGGGTAACCACTCTTCTGACTGCCTTTCCATAACTTATCAATAATTTGTTCTCTTATTTGTTTCAGTCGTTTGTTGGGAATAATTACCAAAAAAGACATTTTGATACACATTAAAGAATTTGAAGATTTAGATCCGGAATCAGTTCTGTTCCGATAAAAAACTGAACAAGTATTGGCTGAAACCTAAACACAATTGAAGACAAACTTTTATTGACTGACTGTTCGACGAAATATTTCGAATCCAATAATAATAATAATAAGTATTTTTAAAGTCCGATAAACTATTGTTAATATCACTGAAATGTTTATTTAATATAAAACTATTTATATTTTAATTTATTTATCGTTCGACTGAACGAAACAAACGAATCAATGGTTTTATTGATAACCAAATGTTTAAATATTTTATGTATTTTAGAGAAGAATTAAATTTATTTAAACGATTGATTGAATATCGGGTTAATTGACTTCATTTAAATGTGGAAATTGAGTTCAAGTATTCAGTGCCGACCCCTCCCTTATCATAGAAGCTTTTAATGTCATTGATTGTGATTATGTTGACCAATGATTTGGGTAATAATGAGAAAATGATCAGGTTATGTGAGACAATGAGTTGGGTAACGTTGTTAGTGTTGGGCGCATTGGCGGTGGTGTGCAGTGGAGAGTGTGGAGAGTGTGGCGACAGTGGTGCCAGTAGTGGGCTGTGAGCACTCACAGAGTCTTCATCACAATGTCTGCTCCCATAATGAAGTGGCGTAAAGTGCACTCCAGTTCGGGACCGGCACCCCGACCACGACATGGCCACAGGGCCGTCTCTATCAAAGACTTGATGATTGTGTTCGGTGGCGGCAACGAAGGCATTGTCGACGAACTCCATGTCTTCAATACTTGTAAGTCAGACACTGTTTTCACTCTCAATAACACAATTGTATTTGTTTTTTATTATTATTTATACGTATAGTCTATAATCATATATATAATCCCCGTATATATACAGCCTATTGCCGTATATATCGATTTCTATGTATAACAGTTAAGGCCATACAAAAGCGCGACTGCCTTTAAAGTACGACATTTTTGTACAGTCAAATCCCCCTATTGTCAACTAATTGCAATTAATTTTAATTTTGCAACAACAATTAATAAACCATGAACAAGTTAGTAATTAGTTGGCAATTGAGGGACCAATGAAATAAGTAGATGAAATTGGCAATTAGATACCTGTCTCCAATTGAATGTGTCTTATCTTTCAAAACCTAATATCAAATATCAATAAATTATTAAATTAATAAAAATAAACTTTTCTTTAAGAAAATACGTTCACAAAAAAAGTTTTAATTACTCTTCAATTGCTTTCATTAATTCATTCATTTGTTTAAAAACTTTGAAACTATTAATTAGTTTTCTGAATCTAATGATGAAAATGGATAATAAAGGAACTGATTTATTGCAGCGACGAACCAATGGTTTGTACCTCAGGTTAAAGGGGATATACCTCCCGGTTGTGCGGCCTATGGCTTTGTATGCGATGGCACTCGACTTCTTGTCTTCGGAGGAATGGTTGAGTACGGGAAGTACTCGAATGAGTTGTACGAACTACAGGCCAGTCGTTGGGAATGGAAGCGACTTAAGCCAAGGCCACCGAAGAACGGAGCTAACTATCCCTGTCCTCGATTGGGACATTCGTTTACACTGATCAACAATCGAGTTTTCCTATTCGGAGGTCTGGCCAATGATAGTGATGACCCAAAGAACAATATTCCCCGGTTTGTGGCACCGACTATTATTGAGCATGATCATTTCAATTGTTTCTAAATATATTGATTGAGTGAATGACTCTAATTGTGTCACATTTCCAACCGATGTGTTCGTAGATATCTTAACGATCTGTTTGTGCTGGAAATGCGTCCCTATTCTAATGTAATGCAATGGGAACTTCCGTCAACTTTCGGCACTCCTCCCCCTCCCCGTGAATCTCATACAGCCGTCGCGTATTCCAGTCCCGACGGCAAAAATTCCAAACTCATAATATATGGAGGAATGAGTGGATGCCGTTTAGGAGACCTCTGGCTTCTAGACATCGACTCAATGACGTGGACTAAACCTATTGTTAATGGTATGCAAATTGACTTCTCTTTTATTATTTCATTATTAAACACCGGATGTCGACAGGAATCCCACCCCTTCCGCGTTCTCTGCATTCGGCGACACTAATTAATAACAAGATGTATGTCTTCGGCGGTTGGGTTCCATTGGTTTGTGAAAACGACGCCAAAACTGGTAGTAGTGTTCAGGAGAAAGAGTGGAAGTGTACCAACACTTTGGCTGCACTTAATTTGGAGACAATGACCTGGGAATTCATTACTAATGAGTCATTTGATGACTCAGTGCCGCGGGCCAGAGCCGGCCATTGCGCGGTTGCCATCAGTACACGACTTTATGTATGGTCAGGACGTGATGGGTATCGGAAAGCATGGAATAATCAGGTCTGTTGTAAAGACTTGTGGTATTTGGAAACGGAAAAGCCTCCCTCCCCCACAAGAGTTCAATTGGTCAGAGCGGCCACTAATACACTGGAGATATGTTGGGGCGCTGTCCCCACTGCTGATTATTATTTACTTCAAATTCAAAAATATGATATCCCTCCCAACCAACAAACCCAACAGTCGTCTACTGCTCATCCACCTGGTATTCCATTGGCTAAGACTCCAATTGTGGTGCCGTCTCCGACTACTCCTTCAATCACTTCACCAAAAGCCATTCAACAGCCGAACCCAACGGTTTGTCTTTGTCTTTAGCCTTTCTTTTTAACAATTATTGATGTCTTTATGGCTCAGCCGATAACACCGATCGCTTCGAATGCAACGCCAGTTCCCAATGCATCGACGGGTCAGTTGTCAGGTATGGCTGCATTGGCGGCGGCGGCTGCGGCCACTCAGAAAATGGCGACTCCTACGCCTCAAGTCGTGTCGACTCCTCCCGTAACTCCTTCGCAAACAGCAGTTCGTGTTCTAACTCCTCAACAATTAATTCAAACAACAGGCGGACAGACCATTAAGTTGACACAGGGTGCAGGACAACAGGCCATTAGACTTATTACTCCAGGACAGAGTCCACTCGGAACAAAGCAACTGATTGTGCAAAAGGCTGGACAGCCCGGTGTTGGTCAACCACAACTCATGACTTTAGTCAAAACAGCACAGGGATTGACATTAGCCCCGGCTGGTACCAAGGGATTATCGTCTGGTCAAGTAGTTAAACTTGTGGCCACACAACCAGGACAAAAAGGGGGAACGCCCACTATTATACAGGCTTCTCAGGCCCAACAGCTGTTCCACCTCGCAAACACTGCCACCACTGTGACCGGGGGTCAAATGACAGCCGGCGGACAAAAAGTTATTACGACTGTAATTAAGACCCCTTCGACTATGAGTGCAACGGCTTCCAGACCCTCAATCACTGCTATCAACTCAGGTATGGGCCAAACATTTTAACGAATTCTATTTAATTTTCAATATTTCTATGGACTGACAGATGGCTCTCCAAAGACTGTAATGATATCTACGGCCAAAACGGGCACAACCGCCACACCAGCAAAGATAGTAACCGGTCCCCAAGGAGTTAAAATGATTGTCGTTCAAACACCACAGGGGGGAATCGGACAACAGTCTCAAACTGTCATAATAGGGGGTCAGGGTCAGCAACAAGCGGGCCAACCCTTCACTTTGCAATTGCCATCTTCGTTGTTACAGTCAGCCACCGGCACAGGTATGCAGTCATTTGAATCGACAACTAAATTAAACTTCTTGTTAATCGAAAGGCGGAACCAAAACCATAACAATCCCGGCCTCTGCTTTGAAATCAGGAATCGCTGGCGGAGGAACTCCTAAAATAGTGTTAGCGCCGGGAACCACACTGCCAGCAGGTATGCGTATATTGCAGGCGGGAACGGCAACTTCTGTCGCAGGAACCGGTCAAAGAGTAGTCTTCCTATCATCTGCGTCGGGAACGACCCCAACCGCTACAATCATAACAAAGCCCGCGTCAACACTACCGACAACTTCTTCGACAGACGCGAAGGCAGCGGCCACTCCTAAAAAGATACCCCAAGTAGACGGCGCTGACGATGAACCAGAACCTGATCCGTCACAAGCAGTTCAAGAGAAGAGTCCAATTGCTTCAAAGACGGCAAAGAGTACTCTGGAGACGGCACTGTTAGGCCAGGGAACAACAAACGCGTCCAGTGGTATGTCTCCAATAAGATGACATCCAATCAGTAAATCATTTGATATGTCAAAGGTTTGAAAGTGGAGATGCCGGGCGCCGCTCCTCCATTACAAATGTTGTCGGATGATCCGGACCCACCATCTGCTTCAGTCAAAAGTGAGTCCCATACAGACAGCGACCCGTTGGCGACTTTGGCCTCGGCTGCCATCTCGAGCGCTGTGTCCAACGGTACGCCACAAGTACTGGCGTCGCCACAAACCAAACCGATGATTGTTAAACAGCCCCTTAAAAATAAGAACCAATGGTTTGATGTGGCAATCCTTAAGACCAATCAGTGCACAGTCCAGCACTTCCTTATGGTTCCGGAGGGTATAGAAAAGAGAGACCCGGACTTAGATTTCGACTCCAATTCGATTCCGAATCTGACGAACCACATAAAAGCGGAACTGGAACCGGGAACCGCTTATAAACTGCGAGTGGCTGCCGTCAATGCATGTGGTCGGGGACCCTGGAGCGAAATTTCAGCTTTCAAGACATGTTTGCCGGGCTATCCGGGAGCGCCCTCTGCCATCAAAATAACTAAGGTTTCCATTCAATCAAATTATTCGCAATTTAAGGGTTGTATTGTTGTTGCAGAGCTCAGAGGGGGCTCACCTGTCGTGGGAAGCGCCTCAGTTCACATCCGGCGAAATCACTGAGTATTCGGTGTATTTAGCGGTGAAGTCGGCCACTACTGGTGCCGGACAGCAAACGGTGACATCCAATCCAAATCAGTTGGCATTCATTCGAGTCTATTGCGGACGTCAGGCGTCGTGCACTGTCGGGAACACCCATTTGTCGACCGCACACATCGATACGACCACTAAACCTGCCATCATATTTAGAATAGCGGCTCGAAATGAAAAGGGTTATGGACCGGCTACTCAAGTCAGGTGGTTGCAGGACACGGCCAATGCCTCTCCCGCTGCCAAACCCGCTCCCAAAAGAGCGTCGACCGCTTCATCTAATGAACAGTAAGTAATAAGTGCTTAAAAATATTTCATATTAAGGTTTGTCTGACTGTTTAGCGCCAGTACTCAAAAGAGGACTAAAGCCGAAGTCCAATGAAAGCGAGTATTTCATCAAAAGAATTATTGCATCGAAACATCTTTTACTGACTGTTATATCGACTCATAATTTAATACCTTTTCGATTGAATTCATTTATCTTTGAAAGCATCGATTGATTTGTCCTTTCATTTGGACAGAAGATCACATTTATTTCGAAAAAGCTGTTGTTTTCTTTACTTTAGTTCTGATTTTTGTCAGTCTATAGTCTAATCTGAATTTTTTCGTTCCATTTATTTCGTAAATTTGAATCAAAATTATTAAATATAAGTCCATTAACTCATTTCGATTCTCCATTAATTTTTTTTAATTTTTAAATTTAAATTTATTTAAACAATAAATGTCTGAATGTATTGCTATATATATATTGAAATTATTTTCTCTTCAATTAAAAGTACTGACAAAATGTAAACAAATGTTAAATCATTGGCGAAGTCAGCGAATGTCAAAGAACTCAACCAAAGTTGTCTCTGTTGGCACATCCGGTCCTTATTATTACAAACACTATTGCCAGAGCATTGAATTAAATTGGCGCCATACGTCTAGGCCATTATTAATTAAACTGAATTAAAGACAATTTAAACTAAAATATTCGAATAAAGTTATTTAAAAACAACTAATTTCAGTACACTCGAATTCCTATATAATGAACACGACTGGTTTGAAAATTTGTTCATTATACAGAATGTATAGGAATGTTCAGTATATAAGTGACAGTTTATTCAAAAGATCAAGAACTGTAATTAGAAAAGGATTGAATTTTAAGCATTTTTATGCAAAATTAAATGAAAACTTAACTTGAAACAGAGACATTAAAACTCTGACACTCATGTTTATGAGTAAGCAAATAAATTAAGTATATTTTGTTTTGTTTAAGCATTTCAATAATTTATTTTACTTTGTGATTTAATACAAAAAATATTTTTTTTAAAACAATTTTTGGTTCTTGTCAGCTTGATTTAAATAAAGACTTATGGAAACATTCTTAAATGTTAAGCTTACAGTTAATTTTGTATATAAATATTTAAAATGCAATCTTTTTTCTAATTTCATTTCTTAACAGTTTTGCATTCAATGCTTGAAAACTTATTCACATATTTTAAATGAAAAAAAATGTTTTTGTTTAGTGAAATTTTATTGTTCATTATAATAGATTGGTTTTAGTATAGTTTTCTATTAGAGTGACCTAAACATAGCGCTCATTATACAGGATTATTCATTAAACAGTGGTTTATTATAAGAGAATATTTTTAACATTAATGCTTATTGAAGTGGGTTTGGAATCTAGAAGTTGTTAATTATAAAGGAAAGTTAATAAATGATATTCATTACTACTTCAAATGTGCTAGTTCCCATATTATCAACCTTTTCTGTACATTTTAATATGAAAATAATTTTATTAACAAAATATTACAAAATTAATTGAATTTTTTGGCAAAAATTTTGATATTTCTGATTCTCATTCAATAGTCTATTGAGAATTTAGAGAATACTTTTGACTCTTGTAAACGATATTAAGCGAAATAAAAAACGAGAAAATAGACAAAATCAGTTGATTTTGGGTTAAGAATACGCCAAACATAAGGACAATGACTGGAATTTCGAACAAATTGTATGCAATTAGACATAAATATAAGACAAATGCGTTGAAACCAATCAACGAACTGATGAGCAAAAGGTATCGGTTTCTGTAGACAACACCGAAGAGACCACACACATGACCGCTGATTATTGTCCCTAAAAGAAGGCATTTCGACAATAATATCAGTGAAGTTTTCAAATTGAATGTCCAATCAGTTAAGTATTGACGAAGTAATGGCACAAAACTCAAACATTTGACAAATAAAATCACTCCAAAGATAACGACATAAATGACATTAAATATTATCATTACTTTTAAGGTTCGTTTTCGTCTTTTGTCACTTAGGAAGCGATCGAACATAAAATGAATTACTTTAACCAAACATTTGGTTTCAGTCACTGAATTCGTTTCCATAATTAATGAGTTAAAGCTTTGGTTAACATTTTCTTCTCTTATAAGTTCAATATTTGAATGAATAGAATTCAAAGATTATTTTGGAGATAATTCACGCGATTTCATAGATTTTATACAAATTCAAAGAAATCAAAGAAATTATTGCAAATTTTTGACAATTTTTATTATATGTTTTTTACAAACCATTCAATTAAACAATTATAAGAAATCTTTGGTAGCGGTTGACTCCATGGCTATTATCTCTTCGAAAACTCTTTATGTTAACCCTCTTTAGTGTTGGATTGCATTTGAAAGACATATGTTTTGCCAGAAATTAGATCATAAATAGTTGTCTGAGTGCTGTCACGACTAACCATACCTTCAAATCAAAATCAAGACTGAAATAAAGGTTTGTTAGGCTTTTGGGGGAAAAATGGTTAAGAGATTAGAGATAATCGGCAGACAATTGAGTGATTGGTTGAGTGGCAGTGACTTCAGACTGAAAGACAAATAAAGTGATTAATACATACCTTCTTCTGACACTCATTTGCTTCACCGCTCAGTACAGTCATACC
>JAQIWP010000235.1:0-31962 GCA_034695525.1 Euzetes globulus
CTTAGAATTGTTTGTCTTTTATTTACAATTATTTTGTTTTTCTGTATAAAATTTAATACTTGATTTTACTGATTTTTTCCTCACTTATACCGGCATGCCGGTCTACCCCGGGGTATACCGGCACTAACCTAAATTTCAGTTTATACCGGCATGCCGCACTATGTGAGGTAATACGGTAGATAACTCTAGAGACTATACAAACTGCAATAACAATTTTTTGCTCATTATTATTAAGTATATTTTTGTTTTCTGGATGTTCAAATGTTAGTTATGTTCATAATTACAGTCTTTAAAAGTCACTTATTGTAAAAATCAATTAATGAAAAAAAAATGATTTAAAGGTAAGATCTGTCATCTTTTGAGAAAAAATTAACTAAATTTCCAAAAAATTCAAGAAATGGCTGATTTAATCGATAAATTGCAAATAATCGGCAAACGGATATCACAGTCGCAATAACCCCCGACTGGTGGGTAGCAGACACACGCAGCAAGAGTAATACACTAAATATTGTGCGCCGTACCAGGCTCATATGGTAGGCCAAGACGTGTTCTTCTTCCAATAGGTTCCAACACAATTTTCTATATAAGTGCTCCAAAAGCTATTATTTTTATTATTACAGTCTGTCATACATATGATATATATTCAAAATTTTAATTATTTTTAATAATTCTAATTAAATGTATTAATCCTAACATAAAGTATGAATTAACTAATGATCTTGTCAAAATATTTAAATTTAAATAGATTAAAATATTGTAATGGGTGACTCCCTTGAGTTTGGCCTTCTGATTGGTTTTTGGGTTAACCAATAGCAGTACTATTTTTTATTATATAACAGACGGTTTCTGGACGTCTTTTTCTCAGTTCTTAAAAGTGTACTTCTTTTTAATATTTGTTCAATAAACTATTTTACTTACAATCTGTTTGGAGTACCTTTTTAAGAGTTTGGCTAGAAAAGTCACTACATTTATGGCGACGAGGATGGGATCATCGGCTACAGCAGTGTCCCGCGTTTCGAAAGGACATCGATCGACCCCTTTTCCGGAAATTTGACGCCGCCGCCCACGACGCCGATGCGGAAGGACTGGTGGCAAACCGAAGGACACGACGCATGGGAGGACAGGTGACAGGTTAGTGGAAGAGGACACTTCGACTTCGTTAGGCAAGAGGTGAGTGTAACTACATTCTTACTTGCTTTATCCGGCCCGAAGGAGAGGACTGGAACTGCCGTCGGCGTGCGTCAATGTAAACTTTAAGGCTAATTCTTTTGTTTGCTTTAAAACATTGTTTGTAGAAATTCCTTTTGAAAGCAAGGTTAGCGATAGACGTTTTCATTTTGATTAGTAACCACTGAATAATTCATTTTGCCTAAATTGGCTATTAGTGATCTACTATACTTGCTATTAAACTGTTCAAACATTAATTGACGATAGATTGCGACCAGTAAACCAAAATTACAACCAAAAGGGGAACCCCTAATAAGAGCCAAGCTATGGCTCAGCCAGGAGGAAATCTTGTGGTCTCCACCATCCAGGATATAAATAGAGTAATCCAGAATGCATTTGCAAACAATTTGAATATTAATCCGAGATAAGCAAAATATGAAGGGGCTATTGGATGGAAAGTTGTCCGTTGGGTAGAGGAATTTGAAGAAGAGGCGGCAGCTCGGGGTTGGACTGACCAAATTAAGGTTTCTTGTTTTAAGAACTATTTAACTGGTGAGGCCAAAGACTGGTACAAAGTTAATGTTGAGTTGGGTTAGCAGTTGCCGACTACAACGACTTAAAGACCCAGTTTTTGAGTTTTTATTCACCAAAAGACAATGACTCATATACGCGTAAAAGAATGCTTGAGTACATGCAGATTTCAGGACAAGATGTGATGCGATACATTACTGGAAAAGAACTCAGGTGTCTGGAACATAGCGCGAACATGGGTATGACGGCCCGCATTCAATTTGTTACTGACGGATTATTACCTGAGATAAAAGTTGGTGTTGTGCAAAAGGAGGTGAAGACTGTGGGTGAATTGAAAAAAGCAGCGGAAAAGATAGAAAGAGGCCTCAAATATATGAAGAAAAAAATCGGGTCTGAAGTGTTACGCGAGCACAAACTTGACAACATCGAGGCGAAGTGTGAGTCATTGGTGAAGTTAACAATGCTTTACTTGAGTCCCAATAATAATAAAGACGGCCATCGAAACTATCTTCAGCAGCAAACAAGACTGAGTGCAAGCGAAATCGAAGGTATTCACCTGACCAACATCACCACTAAAAAAGAACTTTATCCAAAACAAACCCATTCGACGCCCGTCCACACCAAAAGGAAGATCTTTCATAGTGGGCTTGATGAGATCTTTGAAACCATCACCGCTTTGAATGACAAATGAAGACCGCTTTGATGACTTCATACGCAATGTGGTGTGCCGTGCCAAGGGATTGTCAACAACTCCCCGAGCTACCCCAAATCCAGGCTCTGCATGTTTTTGAAGAACTGTGAAAACATCCGAATAAAACGCTATTTCTGCCTCTACTACTTCTTCATGCGAAGATCTGAAAAAATCAAATTATAAGTTTAATTCAAAATGCTAAGTTTTCAAAAAAGTACCCGCAAAACTCATTTGTGCGAATATAGGTGATCCCGAGTTCTTGTTCAGCTAGAGTGATCCGTTCTTCACTCTCTGGTGGAAAACGCTCGATGAACTGGCATTTAAAGGTTGACCAACTCTTTCGCTCAAACCGACTGATCGCTATAACCCACATCCGACTCCGTTGGTTCCTCCAAATTGTGTTGGTTTCTCTAAAAAATGATTTTAAAATTAAAACAATTATTTATTCAATACATATATGGCCATCCAACCCATCTCAGAACAAACCGATCGCGAAACACTTTGTCCTTCGTCGTAAGGTTCACTCTCACTCGTTGAATAATGCTGTCCACTTACCACCACTTCGTACAATCGACCACTTTTTCAGGACCTGGCATTCTATTAAGGAACTCTTTATATAAGATTGAAGGCCACTTGTCCTCTTCTATTGCCGTGTCGCGACTCACAAGATGGGCGTGAGTAAATTTGGACCAAAGCTGCCAATCCTTCCGTTGTTTGTCCCAAACCTTCAAATCACTCGTAGTCAGCTTTGGGCGGGTCTCATGACATCGAGCTGAAGACTTCCGGGTCGACATATTGGCTATTGGTGGTGTCTCTTCATTTGCTAAAGTGTTATTATGGTTCATCACTCGTCCCAGGGATGAGCTGTCTAAGGAATCAAGTACTGGTTCTTCAATCTCGACATCCATATCAATCTCAATGTCCTCCAAAATTACTGAAAATATTTCACGATAATTCGCCCTTAAAATAGGTTAAAAATATTAAATAAAAGAATAATTAAAATAATTTACTTACGTTCGCTTGTTAACGGCTTCATCGATTTAGCGGCTATTCTTGAACTCTTCATTTTCTTCACAATTTTAACTTTGTCAAAACTCATTGTTTTCAATACACACTTTCTCAGAGTCACTCTTAAGTGAAAGAAAGAAATAATTTCTCAGCCCTTTTATAGCTCCTATTATAAAATCTGTTTATTGCGCTACATGACTCTTGAACTTTCCGGATTAACGTTAGAAAAGTTAAGTAGTTTTTATAATCTTTTTTTCTTAGAAATGTCAACAAACCCAGATGTGAACTTTTAATAATCCGGTTATGGGAATTGTTTATGTATATTAATTTAAGAAATATTTGTATTTTTATTACTAATTAGTAATTATTTTAATTATTTAAAATTATTAATTATAAAAATTTTGACGGAAGAGGACTTCCAAAGACCAAAGAGAGGGTATTGTAATGGGTGACTCCCTTGAGTTTGGCCCTCCTCTGATTGGTTTTTGGGTTAACCAATAGCAGTACTATTTTTTATTATATAACAGACTGTTTCCTATGTTTCTGGACGTCTTTTTCTCAGTTCTTAAAAGTATACTTCTTTTTTATACTTGTTCAATAAACTATTTTACTTACAATGTGTTTGGAGTACTTTTTTAAGAGTTTGGCTAGAAAAGTCACTACAATATTTTGATATTAAGTAGATATTTATATTAAAAACAAATATTTCCTCTTATAATGGAATCGTTTTCTTATTCAAAAATATCAAGATAAAAATTAAACTAATAATGGAATAACAGAATCTGTTTCCATAAATCTTTTTATTTTGACCAAGCTGACAAGAACCAAAAACCAAAAACCAAAAAGACCAAGAACCAAAAATTATTTAAACAAAAATATTATTTGTATTAAATCACAACGTAAAATAAATTATTGAAATGTTTAAACAAAACAAAATATACTTAATTTATTTTAAGAGTTTTAATATCGCTGTTACATTTTGAGCTTACATTTAATCTTGTATTTAAATATTTAAAATGCAATCCTTTTTCTAATTACAGTTCTTAACAGTTTTGCATTCAATGCTTGAGAACTTATTCACATGTTTTAAATGAAAAAAGTTTTAGTTTTAGTGAAATTTTATGGTTCAAAATAAGAGATTGGTTTTAGTGTAGTTTTCTATTTGAATGATCTAAGCGCTCATTTTGCAGAATTTTTCATTAAACAGGGGTTCATTATAAAAGACTATTTTTAACATTAATGCCTATTGAAGTGGGTTTAGAATCTAGAAGTTGTTCATTATAAAGGAAAGTTCATTATATATGATGTTTATTATATAGGCATTACAGTGTAGAGCCTTGCATAAAATGCGATTTTCAGGTTATATAATTTCGAAATTTGAATAGATTATTCTTCATTTATAAATTTTTATTTTTTAAATATTTAAAATAATCATTTTTATTGTTTAAATAATGTTTGAATAGGGTAAGGTAGGGGCAAAGGGGGAGTGGAGTACTCCGAAACTTATCATTAAAAAATTTAATATAGCACTCTCAAGTGCGTGTATTCTTTTATTTGAATATAATTTTTACCATTTGAAGTGACATGGCAATTTATATACCAAATAATAATTGAATCAATTATTGGAAACAAATGATCGATCAATAGATTGGAGGCAAATATAGTTTCTAATAATAAAATATTTACTGAATTTAAAAATAATTCAATTCATTTGTCATTTATTTCAAATATTACATCATTTTGAGTATAAAATTGGCAAACATTGAACCAAATTATATTATTTTCCAGACTTAATCAAAATATCAAGTAACCTTGGGTACACATAAACTCCGGCATCTTTTCCCCAAATGAAATCAAGATGAGTCCAATTTTTATCTGGAACCAAATAGTCATCTAGGAGTGGCACTGGATATTTAAATAATATTAAATAATGTTAAAAATAGAGGTGGAGCTGGGTGGTCGAGTAAACCTTTGAGTTGTTGCTTCAATCTTTGGACATCCTTGGGATCAGCAAGATAATCGTTTAACGAATAAAAGAGAGCTATCTTTTTTGATTTTATCGATTCCAATGGATATTCCGGTGGAGTCTTTTGGCCATAAATTATTTGATTTTCATGTTTTCCAAAATCAAATTTTTGAAATTTTTTGCTCTCGATCATTTGTCCAAAATGTGCCACATCCCATGCTGATGTGCCCGCAGGCGTATGGGCAAAATAAACACCTAATCGAGTCTATTTAAATGTAAAAGTTAAGAAATTTAAACGAGCTTTTGATTTCCAAAATGAACCAACCATATTCAATTGTTTTTCATTAAAACCATCAAACAAAAATATTAGACTAGAACAGATGAATCTGACTCTTGTGTCACAAAATTCTTCAGCTAAATATTTGATTAGTTTGTCTGAAGGTAAGAATTCCCCTCCAATGAATCTGGATGGAAATAGAAAATTTTAGCTAGTAAATATTTTCAGATTCTCTTTAAATTAATAAATTGGTCACGTAATAATGCAAAAAAATGACCTTGATAATTATTGATTTAGAAGAATTTAGTTTTAGATAGAATTCTATAGTAAGCAGTTGTGGAATAAGAACTCAAATTGGAAGACATGATTTGTTTTTTATGATATTCAACTAATTTTTTTCTCCTAAGGAATTGACTCTCAAATGTGTTGAACAGTTGAGTGTATCTTCTCTTCCAATATTTTATTCAATTTCTGATTCAATCAGATGTGCTCTTCTGAGAAATGAATAAGATATGAGTAGAAATGTGGTTTTAGCCTTTCTAACAAGTTTCAAAAATAGCCAAGCACACATGCTAATTCTATTTATTTTAATTTGTTGTAATTCAAATTATTTGAAGTTCACCCTGAACACCACAACATTTTAGTAAGTAAAGTCCGAAGCCTGAATGAAAATAGAGAAATATATTAGTAACTAGATTAAACCTTAAAACGTTGCTGAAATCTGCGAAGTATCGTATAGGAGATTTGATGTTGTCAACAAAAGCTACCGGTGCTAATGCAATGAATGGGTCTATTAGGTCAGCCCAATCTGGCTTCGATGATAACAGAGCAAACATAATGGCTGCCAAAGAAATTGATGTATTTATTAGACACAGATAATAACTGACTTTTGTTTACCAGTTCCCTGGGAATGACCTACATATCCGAGCGATGCTAAATAGCCAATCAATAAATCAATTATATTAGAAAAAGTCGATTCTTTAGGCAGAGAGGACTTACTTTTGTTGCTATTCTTTAAGATATACTTAATAACAGCCGTCAAATCATATTCACTCATTTCATCGAAAGAAAACTTCCAAAACTTTTTATCTTTTGATTAATGAGAAAATAACCAAAAAATTATTATCAATTAAGTGAATAAAACAAATCGTAGAGGAAACTCATGATAGTAAGAGTGGACAGTCATTTAATTGGTTTGAGAGTACCTTTCGTATTGAGTTTTGTGTGATTAGTAGAATAAGTATTTCCTCTGGAATTGGAGAGCCACACATCATAGCCTTCCTGTGCTAATAGAAAGCCTAAGTTATTGTCCACTCTTCTGTCCGAATGATTATCGGTTGCGTTCAGAAACGGAGAATTTATGAGGAAATCAGCGGATGAGCCGAACAGCCCGTGTTGTAAAAGAATAGGTTTCAGTGTTTTATTAGTGTTCTGGGGATTCACTATTCGATGGACACCTAATATATATCCGTCTAATGTTACCACAAAATGTTGTTCGGCTTCGAAGCCTCTCGAAGTTATTAACTGAACCTTGAACATCAAGAAAGTTATCCATTTATTAATCAAATATTCAAAATTGCAGTTCTCTGCGAAAATTGAATGTCTCACAAAAATAGCTTTTTTGCATTTAAAAAGTTTCCTAAAAATATTGATTAAAATTCATGCAATAGTCTTATGATAAAATCAAATTTATTTTTAAATTAGATATCATTTCTTCGCAGACTGTACAAGGAAATATAATTATACTAGTTGTTACCGCATTTCGATTTTCGTCAGGATCTGAGGTGGAATTTCCATCAGAAGGTGTGATTTGATTGTCTCCACTCAATGATTCACTAATAAACAGCCAAATAATCAAAATAACAATAAAATTGCGAATATATTGTGTCATATTTGAAGAAATAACTGGTTATGTTTGGCCTTTGTTTCTATTATACTTGGAGTCAGCCATTCGAAGGACAACTTAGTCATCGGAAATATAAACAATTTTATTTAACTGTCTATTGACAGACTTATTAATCGGTTATTTGCAAACAAACAGATAATCATTGGTTCAGCCCTCAAGTGAAAAGTAATCGATAAGGAATGAATTCCCTGAATCAAAATCGGGAAAAACATTTCAATTTTATTCCAATTTCTTATTGTTAATACATTCTGTCAATTGGTTTGAAGTGAGTGAAAATCAGAACATTATTGACTTATTCTTTAATAAAATATAAGACTTATATAAGGAATACTCGTTTCTGTAACTCTTATACTTAGTAATAATATAGTTGGGTTAAGTCGTGTGCACTGAACGACAAATTCTCAGAAATGTATCGCAAGAAAACTAAATCTGATTTCATTCTTAGATTGGATTATAAAGAGTTGGAAATTGTTCTAATATTTGGTATATCTATCGATCGGATCCGTTTTGTTTGAAGACAGAATAGCTTTTTATATAATATTCTTGTACTGAAAGAGAAATATAAATAAGTCTTCACTAACCTATTATTCGATATAATAAATGTAATTATTTATTGATTTATCATTGAAAACTATTTTGGGTATATTGGCTAGTTCAAATGAAAGTCAAGTCAAGTGAAAACAGATCATTAAATTAGATTATTATTTATGAATTAATGTGAAATTCTATGAATAGACTAATTCTATATAATCTTTAGTGAAATATGAGCTCACATTATATTTCGTCAAATGTTAATGAATTCAGAATTGTATTCAAATATATTAAACGATTTATAAAAATACACGAATTATTGCTTAATTTTTTGCTGAATTCCGGGAAATCTCTTTCCATTAAAGAATAAAAAAGAGTGAACTGACTTACATTTATATCGAATTCCAGATAAAAAATCTATTTAAATCGTGTATTGATTTTTCATTGTTCTCGCAGTAAATGTCATGAGAAAAAACACTGTTTTTTACCCCATTTTATGCAATCAATGCATTCAAACAAAAATAAATATTTGATGGAAATTTTGTTTTAAACAAATAATGAACTAAGATTGTTTAATTGTATTTTGTATTACTTAATCAGTAGATTTTTATTGTCAGTTACCAATTGGGTAGAAATTGAAATGTCATTTGAATGTCAATGAAAATAAACAAGGCAAGCAAAAACATAATCATTTAGAAATGTTATTTTAGAAAAAGATTCAGAATATTGATTCAAGACTAATAAGGAAATTCAAGGACGAATAATATAAAATAGATCTGTCATAAAACAATTCAGACAAAAACATGTCTTTATTTTAAAGTATAATTAGAGAAAAAAAATGATTACGCTGAATTCAAGAACTAATGAATAACACTTATCTGCATTTTGTTTTATGAAAAGAACTATTCATAAAATTTTTATTATTGAGCAAAAACACTAGAAAATAGAAATAGTCTATGAAATAGTCGGCTCATAGTTTGGAGTTAAAACAGAATAATATTTATAAGAATTTACAGTAAATCTTCAAGTTTGACATCAAATTTACCCCCGACTAAACAAAGCGCTGAAAGAATGTGAACTCACTCAAAATTTATAGCTTAGTCCTCCGTCAAAATGCATTTAAATAATAAAATGACCTCAACCTTAACAGCAGTGGCCTTTGTTTAGCCTAGAGCTCATTCCTTTGGCTCTAATTCCGTTTTCTCCTCTTCAGTGAATACTAACTTACAGTTGATGTTCACAAAGTATTTCTGGTTATCCGCTCTAAACATACCATAAAATAAATGGGTTTCATCTAAAATTGCATTTTTTTGTTGAGAAGAGCTTTGAATTGAAAAAAGAAAGAAAATTATTAGAAGTCTAACAAAAACGTTGCGCCAGAATTTAAAATTTTATTTCACTTTTGTTTTTTATTTTCTTTGAAAGTTTTAGGACAAATATAAAAGTTATGAACTTATACATTATTCAAAGTCTCTAAAGAATTGCATCTAAAACATTTCTTGACTTTTTTTTGACTAATATCAGTTATTTTCATATTTCATTTTGAAAATGTTGTGCAAGAATATATAATTTATATAAAAATAAATACTGAAAGCTTTTCAAGTAAATAAAACTTTTAAATTCCGATTGTTACCAGGTCTAAAAAGTATAAATAGTAAAAACTGGTTGTGAATAGTGGCGGATCGTATTGTAACTTATGTCAAAATGACCAGTATACCAGATATGATCGAATGCGATAACTTTTATCTTCCAAAGAAAATGCCTAGAATAAAATTTGGCCACTTTTTTTTGTAAATTTTGTAATGTGTTAGAACATAAAAAGCTTTAATACTGAGGCATATAATGAGAGAACGCTAATTGCTATGAGTGCAGTCCCTCCACAGCTTAGCCTGTTTTCCCTCAAATAATTTTCTTCGTAACAAAAGACTGGAAGTCCGGGCCCCAAAACATTCTTATTTGCCGATAAAGTTATCCTATTCGATTCTATTTGTGCCACGGACCATTTTGACATAAGGATACCTACTATTTACTACATATTTTACTATTAAACAGCTTGTAAGTGGTAGTATGTTATGTGGCACCACCATAATAATTGATCATGTTTAACGTTTTCCTTTACTGCAAAACTTTTCTTATTTTGCATAAGACGAATAATAGCCATTTGTACACTACATTTACAAAGTGTGTCACTTATGTGTTCATTAGTTAAAAGACCACGATAAGAGCTTTCATTACTGAAAATATTTCAATTCTGACAATTTGAAAATAAAAATAGTTTTTATTAGTTTTGGTACAAGTTAATAAAAATAAAATGCAATGCACTGTAATTTCGAGATAGATTTGCATTTATTCATATCTTTATTGAATTCTAGATTTTGTATAATTTCATTAAATGATAATTCATTTGACATTCATTTGAGTTCATGAGAGCTTATGATTGTATAAAATTTATAGAAATGATTGGAAAACTACTTGACTTTAATTATGTTTACGAATATAACAATTAATGAATGAGTTATAAAATATCAGACAATTTATGGCACTTAATGTAGGAATCTGTGAAACAATCGTTAATTTGAAGCAATAGCTGTTTAACAAAGAGGTTTTGCTTACCATCTTTTAATAGACTTCAACAACAAATGATAAATAATTATGAATTTTATGATTATATAAATAAAATGAGCAAGAACATATTATTGTCTGACTCCTAGCAAACAGGCTCTGGTCGACCAAAGAGTGTCGGCCAGTCTTTTGCGAAATTTTTCCGTGTGTTGAGACTTATGTTTGTGACAATACTTCGTTTTGGAGGATTTCAAGCAAACAAAAAATGCCTGAAATTAAAATCAGTTAATTAATTAGAGCTAACATTAATTGAATCTTTCAAAAGAACTCACAGTTCTAAGAGCACATTTCGGTTCAAATGAATCCCGGCTTCCAATAAAATCAACAAACTTATGGGCTCTTATGAATCGATGACCACATTTCCAAACGGCAGCTCTGTGGCACTCCACATCCTCCTGCTTCATTGTTGTATCGCCTATTATATCGACTTCCTTTTTCATCCATTTGCTTTGATTTAATAGAAATATATATAAATATTACTGAATTTTAAAATTAAAATGGCCAATTTGTGAAAATCAGAGGTTTTAAGACAAAGATAATCAATTTGTGGTATTTAGCTTGGTTGTAAAAATTTTCATGGAAATCCGATGAATTTGTTTCGAGGGAACTAAAAATACCAGTAATTGGACAATTATTGAAAATCTCTGCTAAAAAATTACTTTCTAATTCTCCTTAATGCAGTTTCGATAAAGCTAAGCTAACTAAAACCTGCCTTTTGTGATGATAACGTTTCGGAATATATATTTTCTATGTACTATTGCCAACCCTAATTTAAAAATAATGTCTCATATTTATTCATTGATTAGAATTTAGGAATGAGCTCTGATTTTGCAATCCTGATCCAATTAAAACTTTTGGAGACATATAATATTCTTATTAAATATGTTGATCTGCGCTTTTTTGACAATTATTCAAATATGTAAAGAGCAGTGGTGTGCAATACCCCCTAGGTTTGAAAATTGACTTTATATGAGGAATATCTTATCAGGTTTAAGAAAAGAAAAATGACTACCGCGCGCGAAGCGCAACGGCCATTTTGTTACTTATTTTAAGAAATTTAACCTTGCAACTTTAATAAAAGCTTAATTGTGGCTTAATTAAGCTAATTAACCCCTTAAATTACAGGAATTAATCGTATTTTTAAAATATGGCGAACCGCCATTTTGAAAATGTCCACTAGGTTTTTGTGTGAAAATGATTCATTATCCCCCGCTATATCCCCCTAGGGTCACGGACCTTGCACACCCCTGGTAAAGAGCAAGGCTGTTTGTAAAAATTGTCAATGTAGTTTTGTGACAGCCAATCAGCTTTAGAATAAAGAAATCATATTATGTTGAATTCTAGCAATTATTCTTACTAATCTGGGATTTATGCATTAGTTTATTGCTAATGATCTTGGTTTTCAGATTAAGGGAGTCTTCGCAGCAGTCAGACCTTATTGATTTGTTATATGATATGCAATATTTCTCAGAATAAATTAAGTTAAATTAAATGTAATAAATAATTGAGATTTTGTGACAATAGTGATGCAAATCGTAAAAATTCAGTCAATAACGTGGTCTGTAAAACATTACAAAGTTCTGTTCACATCAGTTCTGATTAAATAGAATACGAATTTATTCGCATCTTTTCTATTGATTTGTGTTTTTATAAAAACATTTCGGAAAGGATTTCCAGTTTTTACACAAAATAATGAAAACAAATTTTAAGTTTAAATGGTAAAGAGATTTTAAGCTTATTTTTTGTAATTGTCCTAGTCAAAGATTTTCCATTGATTTTCCAATTTCAAATCTCGGGATCTTATTTGCAAAATCTCAACTTCAGTGAGTATCCTGCAATAACTTCCTGTCTTAGATAGAGTAAAATAGTAGAAGGAAATAAGGAATGAAAAATAGTTAACAAATTTAATTAATTTCTGGAGATTATAAGCTTGAATTCATTCAATTAAATTATAATTAGGTATAATTATAATTAGTCTTTTATTCAATGTTTTTTGTGACTAAATCCAATAAAATAAGGAATAAAATAAGCGATTTTTAACCGTCATTTGTATAACCATCTGAACTTTTCCCTCAATATTTAGACCCCGTTGGGGTAAATGTCAAGAACTTTGTATTTGTCTTCATCGTTGTCTTGATCAAATTACAAGAGACACACAACTTTAATATGTGCATTGACATTTAGTTTCTTAGCATTTATTGCACATTTATTGAGTGAGACATTCAAAAATCTGTGTTTTCATAATGTTGAACAACTGACCATTGTCATATTATTATTTTTAGATATTTGTTCATGTGCCTTTCATAAGAATTGACGGGTTTTCTATCATTGCTTCAGATTTGTAGAAGGTATCGATTATTTATTGGCATAGAAGTGGGGAACTCTCATCATAAAGATTTTATAGTTAAACAAAACAATTATTTTGTTTGATTGGTTAACGAAACATTGGATAAAAGGGATAGTGACAGTGGAGAGATTACCCCGAACATTCCCTAAAACTAAGTTTCATTTACTATCTCAAGAAACAACTTCAATGAATTTCCTCTTTAAAAATTTGGTAATGACAGCAATTTTTGCCCAAAAATTGTTTCAATTTTAGAAACAAAAATGTCAAAATTAAATTTAACCGGGATAATCTTAATTTGTGACATTTTAACCGGAAATGACTTTACTTAAAGCTATTTTAAAGGAATAAAAGAAGTTGGACAGAATAAATAATTGGGTTCTACCAAAACCACGCTTTTCTTAGAAAATTTTGGAAAACAATCCTGAATTTGTGTTCCCTTAGAATCCCTGAAAAAATTGCATCGCCTGAAGCGAAACAGTCATTTTGTCCCTTATTTTAATTTATTTAGTCTTAAAACTTGACTAAGAGCCTAATTATGTCCTAATTAAGCTACTTAAAATGGCCGAAAATAAGCTTACGTCATAATAATATTGGTAGATGGCTACTTCTACCCGCCATTTTATTTCACCCTTCAAAAATCTTTAAAAATATTGACCAAATAATGCCCTATGAACCCCCTGAAGTAAAGGAGCTTGCTGATGCCTGAACAAAATGACAAACAAGATTGTCTATTAACTGTTTAAAACCTTTCTAGAATTTCTAGAAACTACACAAACTTCCCCCTTTCCAAGAGAACGGCTGAGCTTGGACATTCCCGTTTAACTTAAATAACTATTTGGTTCTAATTAGAAGAAAGCAAAAAACTAACCGAAATTTTCTATTTCTTTCACTTTTCTTTTTGTTGAATTTGTCGCTTAAGTTCTTAAAGTTGTTCTTCTGATTCGGGTTTTCGACATCCAAAGTGTTTGATTCGGTTATACCATAAGTGGCGACGGAATCGTGTTTTTCGTTGGCCTCACAGAAGTTTATATAATTAGAAACAAACAAACCATTGATAAACAAAATAACTAAAAAGTCAATCCTTAGTATTTCAGTCATTTCGACTGATTGTAACACTTTTTTATTGGATTCGTTGAAAACAATGTTTATTTGCAAATCTTTATACACTTTGACGCATTTGTAATCTTGATAGTTTAGCAGATAAAGTAATGTTGCAATTTTATTGTCCAAAAGTAAACTTTAGTTAAAATATCCAAAAAATTATGTCAAACAGAGAGTAGAGAAGTGAACAAAGAAGTGCTGGAATGCACACAAGAATAGCTGTTCCCACACAACACTCACTTTGTTGTGAAGATAAGGTCCAATTATTCTGACTATTTTGTGCAGAGATCTGCTTCTTTCTGAGGCTCTCCCAAGTGGTCGTTACGACTCCTTTTGAAAAAGTAATAAAAGCGAATGCAAGCACTTATATAACTGAGAGGTACGCCTACTTCAGACCGACGTCACTCTTACCAAACAGACAGAAACCATAACACATTCGGAATATACATCACTCACATCACCAGAAAATAGAGAATAGTCTTCCGAAGTAAAAATCAATCCCTTTTTTAAAAACGAATATAAAAAGTTGGAAAAAATCAATTACTGAATCATATTTGGGTCGGAGTGACGACACATGCGTCTACTCTTTACTCCAGTCAACTATTTTTTAATATCTTTATGAAGTTCTTTAAAATAAAATTCAAGACTACTTTGAATATATTTTTCTGAGAAATTATAAGTTATTTTCAAATATAATATTAAATATTTGTTCAAAAATCAAATGAAAATAATTTCGAAGTTTTACATAAGAAAAGATTTAAAACAAATTTCAAACCAAAAAAAATTGATAAAAATGTCATACATTTAGCTATCGTTCAGATAAATACATGAAATAAATCGATTGGTGCTCTTCTTCGGCAAATTTAGGCACAAAATTGATTGTGAAAATCGATTCGAAGCCTTCACTGACTGTCGGTCTCACGAATTGTTTGTTTTGGGAGTGAATCACGAGATCAGTGACCGGAGAGTTGACACCAATGACTCGTCGGAACTTATTATTGTGAAGGGCCTGTTTCGCACTTATGTCGAAGTGAAACAGTATAGGAATGGCACCATATTTGCAACATATGTCCACCCATTTCTTGCGGGCGGAGGGCTCGACATTTGTGTTGTCGATAACACAATTACTTTTATTCTTGAGCTGATGTTCGCAAACCTTTTGGCACTTTTCGATAGTTTTCAGGCTATCTCTCGAAATATGAAAATAATTCAAATTTTTCAAGTGATTAGCAAAAAATGATGTCTTGCCAGAGGCGGACAGACCGCACATTACTATAACGTGAAGTTTCCCAGAATAGTTAGCCAACAAATGGTTGATATCTTTGAAATGGTTGTCAGGTTGAGGCGATTTAAACAATTTGTCGGTACTGTTAACCAATTTGGTCCCAATATATGAAGTGTTGCTCTTTTGGGGACGAAATGTGTTAATAGTCAGATCAGAATAAGATGTTTTTGTGGAATCCCAGCCCTTAGGTTTGCCATCTCTATAGTAATTTTGAGGAGTTATGAATGGTATGTTAGAGTTGGCCGCAAAAAGAAGATCAGCTGAACTGTGGTCTGATCTTCCCTTGTTAAGCAATACTTTTTTACGTCCGGCGGCGTCGCCCACATAAAAACTGGTCTTCAAATCAATGGGTTTGTCATTGAAGAGGTCGGCCAATAATCTCCACAAACCAGGTCTCGGTTTCCGATAGATATCATCGAAAGCGGCGATCATCACAAGACAGGGAACTCCTATTGCAGTGAGCGCTCCTTCGAACCGATATTGAATGTCTTCCAATTTGTATCTTCCCTGAGATAGTGGTAATTGATTTGATATAATAACAAACCGAAAACCATTTGCGACCAGTTTTGCAATTCGTTTGGACAGAGATGTGTCAAACAGCTCCCAGTCCTCCTTATCTTTGGGGAAGGCACCGCCCGATTTCGTATCAACAAGAGTTCCGTCGAAATCAAAGGCAGCAATTGATGAACTGCTTTCCCCTCCGCCCAGAAATTTGCAGATATGGACGTGACCTGAACAGCACATCTGCCAAACAGTTTCTGAGACAATCAAAGACACAAATTAGTAATAAACAAAAGATTTGAAGACTCTTTCAATGCTTTTAATACCATTATTTTGAATCTTAATATTTTGGTTGCTTTTAGGCGTTAAGAGCTCTCCACAAGAGAATACTTTGTCATCGGATCCCTCTGTTGATTGTTCTTTAATGTTGACATCATTTGGTTGATTGACATAAACTATTTTGTATTCAAAAGCGGGTCCTTTCAGGAACTGTCCACTCAATAGGTATTTGGTATCTTTAAATTTTTTAGAGTCAACAGAAAGAGATCGGCCGTCAAAAGAGACGGAACAGTGACTTCTGGAACATTGCAGGTCTCGGATACGGCACTGTCTGTTCCGACCGATCACTATTGATTGGCCAACTCTTAGCACTTGATTGGGGATATTATCCCTTTGACTTATTAAATGACATGTGTTGGCCATTGTCAGCACCCCCTCAATATTGGTTAAGAGTGGAAGAATGGGTGACAAATACAACTTGTATTATACAAGTAAAGGGGCGATAAATGTTGAAACACTTGATTACGAAATAATTGTGAAATAACAGAGAAGTGCCTGAAATGTGTTGACATATGATATTTATTGATTTGTTTTCAGCGCTTCTTTCAAAACAATAAAATTCATTTTAAAACTTGAGAGCAATTTTCCATGTACAAGTTAAAACTATCAAGATTATTTCAAGTTATAATTTTATTAGTTTATAAATAACTTATTTGCCAAATTAGGTGTTACTAAATGAAGAGCGAATATTTATTAAAATTGAAATTAAATGGAACAATATTGGAGATCCAGGCCATGTAATCAGGAAACGTTAGTTGCCATAGTTGTCAACTAAATAATAGTTATTGTAGAAACAAACATTAGACGCATAATTTAGGGGACAAATGGTTGCTGTTATTGATGTATGTGTTGTGTGTCAGTCAATGGAAGCCAATTGACTGACACACAGCTCAACATAAATAATGGCAAACATTGTCCCTTTAAATTATGCATCTAATGATTGTTTCTACAATAAGTAGTGATCAGCTCTGTTACAACTGTTTTCTTGGTCGCAGAGAAAATCTTGCATGCGTTAATGATATTTGAGAAGAACTGTTGTCAAGTATTTGTTCATTTTGTCCATGCTTTAAAACTTTAAATTTTAATTGTTTTGGATGTTTTGGGCGCAACATTTCAACATTTCTCACGACGTTTGACAAAAGTTTTAACAACTATTCAGTTGCCTATGGTAACTAACCAACGCCTTATGATCACATGGCCTGCTCATTACCTGGATCTTCAATATTAAAGTAATAAGGGTTTAAAACAATTAATTACAAATTGCCAAATTACAAGTTTACTGAACGGCAACTTTTTGTGAAAGCACTTACGAGAGCATCTAAAAAAGGGTGATCACATTTTGAAAAAAATTTCCTAGAAACGTATCCCATAAATTTAATGGATTACTTTCCTAAATGTTTTTGTTAACCCCCCCCCCAGGCCTTGATGCACCTGCCCAATTGAATATTCCAATATAGTAGATATGGTAAAGTCCAGTTCTACTTATGATACCTTTTTTGAACCTTTGAACAGTAAAATTAAGGTATCTTCTGATTGGGACAGTACATTCTAAACAATTACACTTGTAAAGTAATATAATTCCACCTTCAATACAAAGCTAAATTAATCATGTCTGGGTAAATTCCAAATCTATCTTTAGAATGTTTAATATTATCGCAAAACTTTTCAAACCAAAATTACAGCAAATAAATAGCTTGAATGTAATCTACGAAAGTTTTCATCTCATAATATATAATAAGTAAATATTGATTATAATTATAAATGATATGAAATAAAGAAAAATGAAAAACGACTCAAAACTATATAAATTGAATTCGTGTTCGATATTTGGTTTGTAATACATTTGAATAACTTGAGGAGAGATGTCTTATAATAGTGGTGCCGACTCCTGTTTCATAGCCAAGAATAAGCATATGGTGAAAATGATGGATCCGACTTCGACAAGAATTAAAGCAACACAAATGCCTCCGATAGCTCCGCCCCTGACCTCAAGGAAACGCCTCAAATTTTCTCCACAACTCTATATTTTTGAAAATAAATAAAATTTGATTATAATTGACTTGACTAAGAACTGTTGTAACTGACCCTTATATTGATATTATTGGTTCGATCACTATTACAAGAAGCGGGTATATCCTGGTTTGCTTTCTGGTAATCAAGGAAAGTTTCGGCGCCACAGCATTCTAACTGCAATACCAAAGAAAGTTATTTTTCAAAAATAATTAAATGAAAGGTCAATATTGTTGTGAAAATACCTTCAGTTGAATGAGATCTAAGAAACGGCGGGAGTTGTCGTCATAAGTTCGGCGCTCGATATGCCATTTCATTTCATCTGATAAGACATTTTGAAGCTAAAAATTTATATTAAATTTAATTATAGTGACAATTATTCGGGTTATATTACTTTGTCTCCGCCGGCAATTTTCCAGACCAGGACTGTGGCTGCAATTTGAAGAATTACCACAATTGCAGTGATCACGAAGTACTAGACAACAAAAATCTATGTTTAGTCAAACATCTAATATATTTGAACAAAAAAAAGCATTACCGCCAATAACATGCAGGGACTCTCCATGGCAGCTCCTAAACAACCCAAGAATCCGACGATCAGAATGAGGGCCGCGGCTGCCATACATATATAACATGCGGTATAATATCTCTCGATATCCATATTATCGGTATATTCCCAAAGACCTCCATCCCCGCGCACCCAAATTGCAACTCCTAATAGAACTGCGCCCAAAGTCTTTGAAAAAAATTAAATTTATTTTATAAAATCCAAGAATTCACGAATAAATGAGTAAAAGTTACAATTTTTAATTCTATTGATAAGTAAATTTGAATAAAAATTTAATTAGGTTCAAAATAGACTTGAGCATTTTTCAATTGTAAAGTAATGGGCATAAGTTTGTGCCACACCTTTGTTTGCGAGCAAACCATTAAATTCTTACCCAAACTAAGAAATTGATGGCAAATATAATATATTTAATACAAGCGACCGCTGGATCTAATGTGGTGGACATCTCTTCGTAATATTCAACTGATCATAACATTTAATAAAATTTAAGAACGGTTTCACAAAGTGTGTAATTAAATGGACGGAATAAATGAGGGCTTCGACTGAAGACACTTTCTATAAGCGAATTGAATGCAACGGAAATTCTCGTCGAATGAGTGAATAATAGCGATAAAAATGTTGATTAAATGACTTAAACATCGTTACCATTGAAACCGTTTATAACTAATCTTAGTTAAACTTATTGTCATTTCGTTTCATTTTTCTCTGTAATCGAACGGAAGCTCATTAAGAATCGTTTCTATACCGTTCCCATCAAACCCATCCGGATTTTTATTTATTTAAATTTACTAAAATTAACCTAGTTAACAAATTTAGATTAATTTTTTGTTGATTAAGGTTTTCATTGGAATACAAACATTGATATTTATCTTTAATTATTTGAGAATATTTTATTTTGGTCAAAGATTTATCTTTAATTGAAAAAATGACTAGATTGACTTGATTGAAAATCCATAACAAAGTTTATTGAGCATCAGTTGCGTAGAAGGAGATATGGACCAAATATCCCAAATTTTTGCTCAGGGCAAACTTTTGCTTATGCGATGTCGAGCTCTGAGCAACGATTTAGACAACGATCAATTTAATCTGGCTTTTTAAAACTACTTCTCTGAAAATTTTCAAAATACATGAATAGTCTTAAAGGTATAGCTCAGTGAATATTTTTTAATTTTTGCTCGGTTCCTAAGACTATCTCTCGCACTCCTGACACACATAATCAAAGATAATCATCAAAAACCTAAATATTCTGGGTTTTAAATGAATTCCCATTTCCAATAAATCAGTTTGATTTATACTTGAAATTTGTAAGTATGTGAGAAACGTTTTGAATATTTAAAAAGGTAGATCCTGCTCATCCTATATTTATTTGAAAGACTTCAAAGTCCAGGTTTGTTGTGTTGTGTGTAATGATTAGAAAATACTTTAGATTTATCACATTTTTATCTCAAAAGTATTTGTTGTTTTGGATATAATCAAAGTTTATTTTATTATGATTTAAGTAACTTTGCCTTTAAATAACAAAATGAATTAAATGGAAATATTTATTGTTTTCATAAATGAGTTGCTTCTCATCTAATGCTAAACTATTGAAACAAAAAATTATTAAAAAAGACTACAAACGCATAAAAATTGAATAAAATGTCAATAAAAATAAGCTGAAAACCAGGAGTACATCTCAAATCAGAGATTATAAGAAGTTTTTAAATAGCACTTCATTTGATATTGAGGTCAGATTTGAAGTTTTGGTTGGCTGTCCATGAATTTGACTGCTATGTGATGGCATCCATTCTTTGTTTAGCACAGAATAATGTAATCGAGAGTCCAATTAAGACTAATTGAATTAATGCTGAGAAGAGACATAATAAACCAATTATTGCGGATCTCAGTTCAAGAAATCTCCGGAGCGCTCGACCACAACCCTATTTGTTAATAAATGGCAAAAGAATAAGCATTGGATCGCTTCAACGAATTATCATTTATTCAAAAGACATTTTCTTTTCGATAGCCATTGCATTACTTGAAATAAATTTTTGATTAATTCTGAGCATTGCTTTAGAAGTTTTTCATTTGGAATTTTATGCGATGACTAACCTGTTCGTTGACATATGTAGTTCCTGCCAAATAGCATGAGGTGGGGATTGTCATACCGTATCGCTGATAATCATTGAATGATTGTGCGCCACAACATCTCAACTAATTTTTATCATTTATTGAAAATCAAATCTTTTTTCCAAATCAACAATACCTTGACTTGAAAGAAGTCTAAGAATCGACGGGACTGGTCATTATAATGGGCCTGTTGTAGGTTTTGAAGGATTTCTTCGTTTGCAAATATTTCCAACTGACAAGAGTTCAAAACAATGTAAAAAGAATATATTTTAAGCAAATATTTTACTCTTTCTCCAAATCCATGAAATATTCCCAAAACAATGGCTGCGATTTGCATAACGAAAAGACAGGTCAAGACTGTGAAGAACTAATTGAATTAAATAAGTGTTAATCAAATGCAAACAAAAGATATGTTTTACAGTCGCCAACAGACAAGAGTTCTCAGTCAAGACACCAATGAGTCCGACGAAACCGATCAGAATAATTATAAAGCCGGTCACAATCATAATCCAACTGGCATGAATCATATTGTCGGTGTCAATAAATCTACTAGGTTCATATGACTTGGGATCAACCCTTAGCCATATCCCAATTCCCATTATTGTCCATCCGAAGAGCTAAGGGAACAGATATTTCTGTCAATCAATAGTTCAATGATTGGGAAGACTCACCCAAAGAATGAAATTGAGTATTAAAATTAAACTTTTAAGAATAGACATGTGTTTGTAGGCGATAGCTGTGGGCATATGACGGTTCGGTACGACACACACTAACTTCGGACACCTTATCACAAATACCGGCTCACTACTTCTAGGACATTCATCTGAATCTGAATCTTCAGCCAGGTTTGCTAATCAATTGTTTTCACTTACTTTCATAAAAAGCTGTACTTTAAACAAACATAGCATCAAATGAGAGCCAAACTGTACGCCAGAGAAGTGCTAAAAGAACTTTTAAGAATAGTGCAAAAGTTGACATAATTGAGTGAAAGCAATGACAAACAAAATTCTTCGAAACTCACTTCAATTGTACGATGAAATCAATGAAAGTTTTAAATATTTTACCTTTCGGTTATTAAGCAACTTTTAAATTAACACTTTTGTCTATAATCTAATTCAGACTAAAAATAATTTTAATCATGATATAATTTTAATTGATGATAATGTTTTGATAATTTATAGAATTTTTAATTTTTCTGGATTATTTTGAAAAATTCTGAAATCTGAAATTGCAATTTATGACCGAATTCTGAATTTCGTCAATTTGTCAGAAATTAATTCTTTGCCATAACTGAAAATTTTAAATAATAATGAATTTGTGAGTATTTCCTCAAAACAAGTCATACCTACTCTGAGATCATTTCTATTTTATTTCTAACCGTTACTAAAATGATAGATAAGGTTAACTTAGAAACCAAATTGATTCAACCAATTATCTTAGAAATTTTTCTGTGATGTATTTGAAAGATGATTAAACATTTGCAGCAAATTTAATAGCTAAATCAGCTTGATCAATTAGCTATTCACTGAAACTCTCTTTAATTTCTTTTCAGTACAAATCTAATTCATTGGATAAGTTTGAACACAATTTCAGTGACAAATAATTTATTGAGAAATGGAATAAGAATTTGATTTTTATACAATTGATTAAAAAATGTGTGTTTTTGTGTAAATTATTTAAAACATTGATATAATCGAAGAGTAAATATAAATACTTTAGAAATAATGGTTTATATCACAGCACAGAAAAGATCATAATTCAGAGAATTTCAATTGTGATCATGCAAAAATGTTCAAAATTTAATCATAATTATAAACAATTCTAACATAACTTGATAATATTTAATTCAAATAGAAAACGAATCATTTTTTGAATGGTTAATATGTATGTAAATACTTTATAAAGGGTTAGCCAAGTTAGGGGTATAGGAAAGGGTGAATGGCGACTTTCCACCATTTTCTTCTTAAATAAGCTAATTTCCGGTAATTTTAAACATTAATTATCTTAATTAGGCAATAATTAAGCAATTATTAACATTTAAAAGCAAATTCCTTAAAATAAAGAACAAGATGGCGAATTTTTGGCCGCCATTACTGAAAATTTTTAATGACGATTTATCAGCGCTTAAAATCTCAGGAGTATTTTCAAAATTTTCAAAGACAGGAAGGGTTTTGGCCAACCCTTCTTTATAAACTAAGGAATAGTAGGAACCAAATTACTAAGGAATCTGAATGTTGGCAAAACCACGATTTTGAACAAATTATGGTAAAAGTGGTCATCAATTCCGTCCATTTATGGCAATCATTACCATTATCTCTTTTAAGTGACAAAATATTTCTCAATTCTCTCTTATTCTTACCCACAGTTTGTTCGAATATATAACTAATAGACAATCAAACGATTTGTTTTGACTTTTGTTAAAAAATTAATCAATTTATTCAATCAATTTGATTGAATCTTTCAAAGCACATCAAACCACTCTGTTTCCCAGCAATTTAACTTGGTTACAATTACAAATATTTTTCCCTTTTTTCTTTACTTTTTAATCAGGGATGTTAACCAATCCTAAGGTGAAGTTTACAAAAAACTTTCAATTGGGAAGTTCTACAATCATTGCTACAATTTTGTCCTCCTTCATTAACTTTTTAAAATAACCATTTTCAGTTAATCCCTTTGAAACTAAAATGTTAAATTGATTAATATTAAAACGGTCTAATTCAGTCACAAGTTGTGATTCAGAACACTTTTTTTGTAAAAATAGCAGAAGAATTCTCTTTAATAATTCTAGCAAGGGGGTTTTGAGCTCGCTTTTTGCCATTCCTGGCTATCAGTCAATTATGATTCATAATTTATAAATCCAAAGATAGAATTGTCTCTCAAATATGTTTATGTCTAATCCAGAGATGGCCAATCAACATTTTTCAGGAGGGTGGTATGCTGGTGGGTATTTTTTCAAAATCGCTAGTGGATATTTTTCGGAAGCCAAAATAAAACCCGAAACGGTCATTAGCGGTCATTATCTTCTAAAATAAGCTTATTTCCACCATGTTAAGCGTAAATTAGCTTAAAAGCTCTAATTAGTCTATTTTGCAAGTTAGAAGCTTTAATTCCATGAAACAAAAAACAAAATGGCTGATTTTCCGGCCGCCATTATTAAAAATTCCAAATTTTTACCAATTTACAAATTTTCTTATTTTTTCAAATATTTTCCGGAGCCGTTAAGGTATTTTTAATTGACGGAGGGCGATGAAAAAACCAAATCCAGCCCCCTTTTGGCCACCTCTAGTCTAATCTCTAATGTTTTAATCAACAAATGGCTTAAAATACCCGAAAAATAGTAAAGAAAAAAAGACGTTACTTTTAAATTAACACCAGGGATGGTCTGACTCCTACAAGAATCAAAATCTCATCTCTAGACCCAAAATGATTTCTTTCGATAATACTCTGGCAGAGTTGCTTTGACCATCCCTGATAAATAATTATCTTTACAATTTGAAAAATGGCAGTAATTTTGAGCACAATCAACATTATATCTGTATAGCCTGAAAAATTCAATGAGACAAGCAAATTCTTTCAGTTCCGTACTATCAAAATATCATTATCAAAACTCCAGGAACAACTTCACTAGAAACTTTTAAGCATTTTTCCAAAACCTTGTGCATGTTAAAAAATGACATTAGAATAAAAATGACAGTAAGGGTGTGATAAACACTGATTTGTAAACATTTGATAATAAATAATCGATGATTTATATTACAAAGTGTTAAAAGTATAAGAAATGAGAATCGAGTAAATAAACTGAGAATTATATTCATTCAATATTGGACTAAAAAAGGATGAATCGGAACGACTCTTGTCTTTGAATCATTTAAAGTCAATTTGGGAAACGTGAGCCCCTATGAGAGGCATATCTTCATTGGTAGTCAAACTACTACTTTCGTGAACATTTGTTTCAATCTTATCCTTAGAAACACTATCTCTACGATCATCTATTGTCATATCACTCATGTGTTCAGTCTTTTCTTTTCTAATTAGTTTTTTGTCGTCAATATCTTCAAAATCAGTGCAATGGAGGCCTCGATTTGTTTGGAATAACTCGAAAGCTGTTGAACGCCTTTTGTTCAAAACAGAGTCCGACAACTGATGATTGATTGCTTCGCAAGAATTTGAAGCCAAACAGACCATATTGTCCGCAGACCTATAATATGAACGACCTTTCTTTGAGTTCAATGTCTTCTGTTTTTTGGTATTTATATTTGATTGACCGGAAAGTGACTTCAAAAGTGACGGCAAGTTTCTAATCGATAACTTCTTTAGCGAGTTCTCTGACGAGACTTTTCTCGTCTTATGCCTTATCTTTTCAGTGGATCCAAAGTCAGTCATACTATAAGTTTTGGTAATATTGTCGGGACTGACATCCAATCTATTGGGGTCTTTGAGGGTTTCGCCGCTATAATGAATGGCGGTTTGTCCGCTATGGCTGGAAGAGGTTCGACTCGCAAATAGACAATCGAAATCATCGAACGACTTGTCTGTCATCGGGGTTTGCGGCGCGATTTCAATCGATGGCTGAGTATTGAATTTCTTGGCATCAGTTTCTGTCATTTAGAATAAACCCTTGATAAAAGATTAAAATTCTAGCAATTTACTAAAAAAGACCTTGTGATGTTGTGCTGTCTTGAAGTGATGTCTCTGCTGTGTCTCTACTCTGAGTACTCAAATCGAGTTTATTGGACTCAGTCGATACAATGAGCGGTTCGGGCCCTTCACTACTGTCCTCCTGACTGGCTTCAGCTAACCTATTATAAAAACAATTGAACTTCTCTTCCATCTCTTTATTTTTGAATTTGATATTCTTTGGTGAAAGTGTTTGTTGTTGAGGTCCTTCCTTTCTGTTGGAACAATTGTGACATAAATAGCCACTGGTTTCTAAACGATTGGGTGGCGATTTCTGAGGCTTCGACTCATCGACAGCCACCTGTCTGTTCAATTGTGATTTTGGCACCAAATCATGTTTCTGTAGACCAGAAGGACCGGCGCCACAACTACTTGTACTGGTTGTCGGTCTACTCGATGACTCACTACTGAATGATGAGCGAGAGATTCGACTCGTGTAAGTGGAAGTTGATGTCGAGTCCTGGCGAGAGCAGGACATACTCGAGTCTTGTGATGTCTGACCAATTAAAAGGTAAACTACTAATTTAACTAATAGTATAATTAGACTGACCTTTCTTGAGACATTCCATGAGTTTCTTCGGCCCCGAATCGCTTGAGTATTTGTCTGACGATTAGTATTTCTGTTGGTTTTGTCGATATTCTTCAGTGGAATATTTGGGTTACGCCAAGAGTCTGATCGGGAGGAGAAGTTGTCACTGGAAATACTGGCCGCTCTGCCAACCATTCTCTCAATATTCTTCTGATTCTGAAAGTTTTGGTTTGGATTATCATTACTTGATTTCTGTAAATCACTTCTTTTGCCAAAATTAAACCAATCGATTGCTCTCTGTTTCCAATTCAATGAAGGCTTCAGAGCTTTTATTAGTCGGACCTCTTCTATGGAAACCTAAACAAAAGTTTATAAACCAATAGAAAACTGAGTTTTGTTGTCTTTCTTACTTTTGGTTTACGAATACCACACTGACAAACCAGTTGAGGCAATTGATCACTTCCGGTGCTCTTACGCTCAATGGCAGAGTTAGAAACGGCTGGAGTGTGTCTGTTGGAGAAGTTAGATGAATGTCTGCAGCGACCGATGCCCCTGGTCACTCTCGACTCCTCAATACGTTTACATAAGAGAACGCAATCTTTCTTGAATTGTTTGGTAAAAATTGCGTATAAAAATGGATTCGCACACGAATTCAGCGGAAGAACAAATATGGTGAAGACTTTAGCTTCTTCTAAGGAGATCAGATGCAAACCAGAGACAGCAGTCAACGAGAAGAACGCAATCGGAGCCCAACAGAGAAAGTCTGTGAACACTAAGAGTGCCATTCTTTTAGCGATTCGCGAGTCGTTGGAATTCCAGGCCTGAAATCATTTATTTAGTTTTGTGTTCACTGAAAAAGAGTGGCTGACCTGAGACCCTCTGATCGCACAATACATTCGCAGATAACATCCCATGAGGACCAGGAATGCGACCCCATTTATCAGAATCAAGAATATAACATAAGTTAAAGACCAGACCGAGTCTTCCACTTCGAATGGTAAGCAAACCGCAAATTTGCGATAATCACTGATTCCGACCAAAGGCAAGACTGCCATACATATGGCAAATGTCCATCCAATCGACATTATATAAGACGCATGTCTTAGGGATAGCCTTTTGTTGAGATGCATGGCATGAGTTATGGCATAATTTCGTTCCATTGTTATAACAGCCAGAGTGTAGACCGACAGTTCACTGCTGAATACGCCGAAGAAGCCTGCCACTTGACACCCCCACGACGTTTGCCACCGAATTGCATATATTTTGAACTCTCCCAAAGTGGAGGCGTCAACTATGGCCAGAACTCCTAGATAGACGCCCATAAAGAAATCAGCGATGGCTAAGTTGCAAACCAAGAATCGGGGCACATCTATCTTGCTTCGACCAAATATGAGGACCACCACAACTACACCGTTGCCCAAAAGTGCCAATAGAAATACTATCCAAACTCCACATCTGAGTGTCCACCAATCAAAAAGGTCTTTACAGGGCATGAATGGACCTATCAATCAATTGCTTTCATGTTATAAATTTGTAAACAAGCACAAGTAGTAGTACAGACCCGGTTGTGGCAGACATTGTATGGGAAAACTACTGATCAGACTCTCGTCTGCATTTGGGTTCGGTTTGTAGTCTTCGAAGTATTGTTCCGCATATTCAGCGATATTATCAGGAATGACATAATCGCGACCAAAGTTCTTCCACAACTGATTAGCGAACTCATCGAATTTGGTCGAGAAGTTGACATAACCCGGCCATACATCAGTCATATTTGTATTCCAGGCCTCCTCTTTGTCCAACCAAACGATCGACTCTTCCAACGACTTTGGATTAGTTGTCGGCGAATGTGTTCTTCCGATATATGCGCAGCAATGGTATGCATAGGAAAGGGCTAATGTATGGACTCGAGGGAAGGTCTCCACCGGTGGAAATTCTTTTAGATTCGGATTACCATACACTTTGATTTCGGTTAAGTTCTGCAGGCCTTCCGTCGGAAGTGTTGAAAATCTATTGTCACCTAAATTTCTGAAATCAAAGACAAGATTTTAAATGTAAATTATTTTCTGCCAAAAATACTCACAAATCTTTGAGTGAAAGGAGTGGTACGAAAGCTTTGGTATGAATTGTTGTGATCCGATTCCTTACTAAATTCAAAACCTTTAGACTCGTCAGACCAATGAATGCATTTTGAGGAATGTCTGTAATCAAGTTATGGCCCATAAATAGATCAATTAGTTTTGTTTGGTTAATAAAGTTTGGTTCGCTTCCAAAAGTCTTGATATGATTGTAACTGAAGTCTCTGTTTTGAGTGACAATAAGAACCGATTAAAAGACATTATTAAAAGACAACTGATTAGGGCTCACAATAATTTGAGTTCTTGACATCCGTTCAGTTTTGGCAATGAATTGATTTTATTTGACTTAACAATTCTGTCAACAAAAACAGTTAATCAACATTTTATGAGCAAATGACAGATTCTATAGACTATTTACAGGCTTTTTAGGTGAGGTGCCTCCTTGCAAAGTGATGACGGAATGCTACTCAATTGTCCCCTATCTATCTTCAAGTGCTCCAATGAAGTGGTTCCCGAAAAGTTGGGCATTGCATTCAGTTTACTCACTTCTGACAAAGTTCTAAATGTAAAAGATTAATGAATTTCAGATGTAATGAAACATTTCAATAATATGAGTCTAAAAGAAGCCTGTTATTATTGTTATTCAATAGTGTCTCTAAAGTGGAGCAAAAATGAAAAAAATAATCCATTAGTTTGAAAACATTTTGTAATTCAATCGAGTCATTCAATTTGTCATAGACTGGAAAAGTACAATAAATTTAATGATGTGTTGTTCCATAGTTAGGCACCAATTTCAGACTGATTTGTAGAAAACCGATTCATAAATATATCTTTGAAAATGATGCTTGTTATTTTTCTATTTCTGTTTTTTGTCAAGTTTTAAGAGGGGAACTGACACTTTTGACACATTATAGGAGTATTGGAAATTTAGTTTAAGAAGTTGTCATTATTGCAAACTCTGACGTTTTCGATGATTGAAATATATCGCCGCAAAACGTCGGCACAAAAGCGTCAAACTTTTAAGATTAGATTTTTGCTAACACTTCAAAAAGGGAAAGTTTGTCATTCGCTAGAGAATTAAATGCCAGGATAACTCCAATTTATGATAACTTTTTTGAAATAAAAGGCGTTCAATTTTCAGGATACATACAGTTTTTTTAGAAAGGGTAAATTGATGAATGCATTGTTTGCCACCTCTTCCAATGGGTTGCCTTTGATTTCCAAAATTGTCAGAAACGAGTTATTTTTGAACGAATTTTCTGCTATATATTTGATTTGATTATTGGCCAAGGTCCTTCGAATCGAAACAAAGATGAGAGTGAATATGTGATAGTTTATTTTAATTTTAAATACATGTGCTTACATTTCGCGTAAAGTATGAAGTTGTGATAAGGCGTTTGGAAGTGATTTCAATGAATTTCCATTTATTTCCCTTCATTTGGGGATAAATCAAAATAAAGAATTTATGAAAGTTTTTCTGCTTTTTTCCATAGAAATAAATTGAGTTTTGTTTTGTTTTGCCGACAATCCTAACAGAAGTGGTCCCAAAATAATAATTTAGTCTGAATATTCTGTATATTACTCATAAAATTTGGGCCGTTCTGACATTTAATCCATCATATTTTGTAATATCGCAAAAATTTTAAGGAATATTCTAAGCATTTGTTCGCTTAAATTTTGAAATTTTCACATTGTCTTCAGAATTGTATTCAAAATAAAAATAAAATTAAATAAATGGACAAAATATCTTATTATTTCTGTTATTTTTTGTAAATAAACAAATAAATTTGAAAGTACATTGTCTAGCGTATCTTTTGAGGATTTTTCCCAGATTCCTCTTTAAAATTGAAAAATTTTTTGGCCAAAATTACTTCCCCTATACCCCCTGATTTGATAAAAAAAGATTTATCTCCTTCCCTGAGGTAAGGTGCCTAAAGCATTCCTGATTTCTTAGTATTTTCCCGAGGAAACATTTTCATGCAAACTTCAGAGTGATTTCTTGGAAATATCGATATACAATATAGAGACCTATGATCTTGATCATCTCTTTACAAATATTAAGATGTAACTTACAATATTTTTAGTGAATCGAGGCCATCGAATGCTAGTTCTTTAATGTCTTGAATTCGGTTATTCTGGAGATCACTTGAAAAATAAAAAACCATTCAATTGAAATGTCAAAAAATAATGAATTATGTTTAATATTCTATGAAATTGATTAACAAATTAATGAAAGCGATAGGGATTATGAGTGAAACGAATCTCTGTCATTATCTCTCAAATCTTATCAAAATTGTACTGAAAATTTGTGAAAAGTCATTTTAAGCTAATTAATACTGTTATGCATATAATGATTGACTTTCAAAAGCGTATAATTTGAATATTAAATGAAACTATTTTGAGGATATGCCCAACCTTTCCAATCAAATGCCATTAACTCGAAATTATTTCTAAAATTAATGATTAAATGCATTAAAAAGTTTTGAATAAAATACAATGAATTGAAAGAATGATAAACTCTTCTCCTGTTTGGAGAATAACATTAAATTATATTGAATTTAATGAGAATTTTAAATGAGAAAAATGACTTTAATTAAAAACTTAATGACTCGAAAACAGACGAAAGAATTGATTTTTAAAATTTGATGAGTATTTTCATTCTTACGAATATATTAAATAAATATATTAATGATTGAAAAGTAAAATATCTCTGAATGACTCACAGAATGGCCAAATGTATGAGTGGTTTAAATGCAAAGTCGCTGATAGTCTGGATCCGATTGTTGGCAATACTCCTGTAATATAAATTGCATTGAATTCCATTTCCTTTTAACAAAGGTTTCTTACTTTTTTTGATAAAAATATAAAAAATTCTTTATCGTAACCCATATTTTTTATTCTGTCCCTAATGTGTGAATTCTTTTCGATATGAATAACAACTTATAAATAGAAATATTTTCAGACTTTTTTTGAAAAAAATTCAATTTATTATTTGATAGGATCGATGGCATTCTATTTGTTACTCCGAGCTACAGGAAGTGACAATATTTTTCTGAACGAATTCGATTAGTAATTTGAATAGGTTCTTTTAAAATAATTATAGTGTACTATACATTAAAATAATCTGCAATAATGTAATTTTCAAATAACAGTGAAATAATTTATTTAAAGACAAAAAGTAGTTGTTCCGAGTGGTCTGTTATAACCACAGCATTAAATTTTAACGGTGCCCTGAAGTCTACTGGAATAAGAAAAATTGTAATGTGTACCTGCGAGTGATTACACATTTTTGAGAGCTTAAATTATTTAAAATAAGAAACTTTTTGGCCGCCATTGCTTAGAAGATGGTTGTAATTACTGGAAAGATGGCCGCGCTACGCAGGGTAAAAATTTTATGAATGTGTTTACTTCCAAATTTAATTTTGTACACTATTTAGTTTGAATTGTCTTAAATTCAGTTCAATTTGTAATGGCCTAATGTATAGCCATTCTCAGGTACAATACAATTTCATTTTATGACAGACATACATAATCGGCAGACCATAGAATTCAATGCTTTGATTAAAGCACAGCTGCACTATAAGGCATAAATTCTCTCATAAAGAATATGAAAAATTTTAAAACTCGTCTAGTAGGCTCGGTGCTTTATTATTGTTGAAATTTTTAGAGAAACAATAAATGATTACTCTCTCTCTCTCTCCCTCTCTCTCTCTCCCTCTCTC
>JAQIWP010000236.1:0-31936 GCA_034695525.1 Euzetes globulus
TTAAGGTACCCAAGTAGGCTTATGCCAAGCACTTCTCTGCTAAATCTTGAATTTAAGTTGAAGGATTTGGACAGGGCTTAAGTCTACTTCATTCCCTTTAAAATGATAGCCCTAATATTGGTCATCTCCAGAAGTCACCAATGTGCAAGTGCCAACCTATTTGCCCTCTATACCGAACATTTTTAGATTTGGCCCCTCCCCTAGGAGTGCATTTGACCCCACTCTACGGCCCCCTAGTGTCTTGCAAATAGGTGACCCCATGTTTGACTAGATATAATAATAGCTAAACTAAGTTGCATGTAAGAGATTGTGCTAGATCTGAAAGCTCTCTGCCATTGAGCTAGCTGCATTAATTTTCAACCGAATTATCGTGCAACAGGTCGAGTTGAAGGTACATTTTATATTGAATTTGAAGTCTATGTCAACGTTTGAAATTTCAATCGATTTGTTATAAATATGTGTCATATGTTTCAGGTATTGCGAGAGTAGACGTAAAGTTCTGTTACAACACGTTCTGGAGGGATATGACAAGGACTGGTGGGAATACACCGTAAAAGTGGACAGAGTTTAGGTCACACTTGAATTGGATGTTTCGAAATAATTTAATTCATCAATTTTTTTACTTCTTTTGTTGGCGTTTATCTGAGAAACTATTCAAACATTTATTACTATAAATAAGATTGCAATCAATATTTGAAAACTGGATAAATGTTTTTCGATTGAGACTCGAATTATGAGATAATAATATATTTGATTGAATCCGAACCGATTCCAACAAATCTGATCCGATTGTCAACATTTGTCTACTGAATATTGAAAGTGAAGTGAACGCCAAATATTGTAATTTATGGCATATTTAAGTGAAACTACTTTTTTATACAACTGTCGAAAGATTGTGTAAAAATATTTAAACGATTCTCTCTTTTTCTTTATTTACTTTTTCTGTTAGTATTCAATAATTTTTTTCTTTTATTCAACTTTAGAATAACTTCTTTTTTAACGAAAAATTAATGAATTTTCTGTCATTTTTTGTCTATTATTTGTTCAAATGTTACGTTCGATAGAAATTCATTTTTCAATAAAGAATTATTTAATAAAAATTGAATATTATTTAATAATGAATTTAATTTGCGCAAATATTGATTACCATGAAAAGGGTCCACATTTTAACCCTAATGGATGCTATTTAAGCTTCAAGTACCCTAGAATCCTGTAAATATCCCGCGGTTATATAAGAAAATTAGAGAATCATCTATGGGGTTATCTATGGGGTTGTGGATTATAATAAAAATAAATAATTGAAAAAAGCGAAAATAAAGGTCAACTAAGGTTAATTTAGTCAAATTAAACTTTAAAGTTCTTTAAAATTAAAAAAAATTAAGGGTTATCTATTGGTACTAAATAAATAATTTAGTTAATAAAATAACTATATTATTTTGAAAGCTACAGATTATACCCTTTTTCTTGGGTTTTAAAGACCTGTCTTAAAAGATCATTTTCCAGGAAAAAAATTATCTTTAAAGACCTAGCAACTAGCAATATTCTGGGACATTCAATTCATATAAAGACATTCAATGCAATTTTAACAGATTTAAACCGAAATTAATTGATTTGAAGACCGATCTGAATGTTAGACATAATAATTGAGACTTATTTCACTGAATAAAATGACCGGTCATTGCATTGAATTGTATATAACGACAGGTCTTTATTGCTGAAACCTAGAAGAAGGGGGTCTTAATAAATGATCTTTAAAAACATAGCAACCGATTGTTTGAGGTCAAAATCCCCGAAATGACCTTTTAAGACAGGAAGAGTACAGGTGACGAACGGATGGATATCTTCTGGATTTTAGGGTAATCATAATTATGGTTTAAAAACCAAACAGAAACGATACTTCAATTTATGGGAAAATATTTTGAAGAGACTCACTATAAATGTCAATTTTAAGACCTTTTGTTATATCCAGCATTTGGAAATATTTGCACCGAGTGCAAATTCATTGAACATTATGAATGGGAAAAAGTACAGTCTCAGGAAAACATTCAGGAATGGCATAAAGAGTTGACTAAAATTAACATAAAATTGATAACTCAAATATGTAATGACATTTTGGATCGGAGTTATCAAGTTCATACACCTTTACTGAGGCTTTTTTAGATTGGTAGTTTTCAAAAGTATTTCTATTGAGGTCTTAGTTTTGGTAGAGCCATCTTGAATAAAGTAACTTATTTCAAGTAATCTAACATTTAGCTGGCTAAAATCTTCGCCTAACTGCATTTGAAAAAAGAATGACCAGTATTAGAATTATTTTCACCTATGATTATCCTATGTAATTGAATATAAATTAAAGACATATATTCGCAATGATTCAAATATCCTAAATTAAAAGGGTAGTTTTTGATAATTGAAAAAAGCTTATAATTTATTGTGTAGTTTATAGTAGCAAGATGCAAAAACATTTATTCAAAAATTTCATTAACCTTTCATTTAAAACAAATTGAGGGGTTTAATTATTAGTAAGTTCCTTTATTAATGATTGTTGCTTACTCATCTCAATTGTTATCCCCTGGTATTCATGGTGATTTCCATGAACAACTAAACACCAAAAACTGTATTGTGCAGATCGACAAGATTCTAAATGATTTTTGCAGATTTAATTGATCTAGATACAGTATTTTTGGCGTTAATTCAATTAAACTTCAACTTAAACCTGTTTTTACCCAATTTTGAGGACAATAACGATATTTCAGAGCATATACTTTGGTTTTAACTGTTTATTAATTTGATTAACAAATATTTGTTTTTTAAATAACAAATTTATGCGATGTTTCAGAAATTGTTGTAAGTTATAGATTAAGCACTCATTCAAATATATTTTTGTTGTTGTTGAGAATTTCACTGAATTTTTCCCAGAATAATAAAAACCCAAAATGGAAATAAGTTTTACGAAATATCTAAAAATAATTGACTTTCAAAATAAGTAAATATCGGAGGAATTTAGAGAATATCGATTGGGAAAGGCTTTAGTGTAAGCTTTGTTTGACTCCACTCATGACTCATCATTGCCTGACATCAGTTCTTGTAAACATTCCTCATCGGTATTTTTGTAATAAAAAATTGAATATAAAAAAGTAGATAAATATAAAAATGGACATTGAATTGAAAAGGACCAGCACTAAAGTTATGATGAATTATTTATTATTGAATTGACTATTCAATAGAGGAAAAGAGTTGTCTGGAATGGATTGTTCTGTGAATAAATCATATTCTCACTCCTCTTATGACGTGAGTTCCTCTCATTTCATTTAATAACTGATATTCTCTCAAATCACTAATGACTTGACATTAATTTAAAATAAATGAATGATTGTCTGAAAGAGCGATTATAGTTAGACCTCCTATTAGATGGGGGCACAACATTTCTGATTTAATTAAAAATTCACCTATATAAAGGTCATTTCAACATTCTTACGCTGAATATTTACGGAATAATAAGAAATGTGATCATTAAATGTCTAATAAGATGTCTAACTGTATATATTATAATAGAGTATTTTAATAATTTTAAAATTCATTTTTTCCCCAAAGAAATGGAAGCGTTTATTCGCAAAGGTATGCAAAGCTTTTATAACTTTTCCCATAAAATTTCACATTTAAATTCAAGTATGTTAGAGCTAATTCTTCAAAATTAGCAAGCAAAATTATGAAATATAGAGTATTTCAACTTTGAAAACATTTTTAACTCTAAAGTAGAAACAAGTTATTTGTTTTTAATTCAATATTTAAAACAATATTTAAATACATTTAAGAGAGTCATAGAGAGGGAAATCCAATTATGAAGTCATTTAAATGTAGTTAATGAGGATCATAGACAGCGCCTACATTTACCTCCATTCTGGACTTTTTCAGTCGAGACAGAAGTGGAAGCGTTAGACCGTATCCTCAATAGTCTAATGCGAGTCATGTTTGTCATTATTTGACAAAAAGGCGGCCAAAAGAAGACATTCAGCTTTTATTGTCATTTGAATGACAAACAAATTCATTCCTCTCTACAAAAACTATAGAAACAACTTTTGATCGATTCATTGAACTTTTTTTTAATGAATTTTATTTAATAATTTTGTCCAAATTATGATTCGTTTGAATTTTATGTTATAATTGAAAACGAGTTTATTTTTATTCTTAACTTATTTTAAGATAAAAAAAATTTACAAAAGCATTAGTTTTTTCGATAACCCTTTGAGTGAATTCCACATAAGAAGGAAAATAATTGATTAAAAAATAAATAATTGAACGATTAATAAATTATTCAAATATTTCATTCAAAAGTACGATACGGAAGGCTTCGGAAGAATAACGAGTGAAGACTTCCTCATAATTCTCAACACTAAAGACTTCCGCGAAGGAATAGACAGCCATCGAAGGGCACAACTCAAGGCGAAAGTATTGGAATACGGGACCAGTTTTATCACATTAGAAGAGTTCCTCAATGTTGTGAGTCCTTCCTTTCTATTTAGTCGTTCCTCAAAAAGTTGTCGACTTTCGGCAAAACTATATTTTCTTTCAATACTTTTCTGTTATTTATAATCAAATTCAAGGGATTCTCGATTCGAATGCTTTTGAATTTATAGTACTTTTGCTCAAAACAGAAGTCATGTGATTTGACAAAAGGTTTTTCCACTACAAGAGTGTCACCCAATTTGGGTCCGCTTTGGGCCGACAAATTGTAGATCAATAAAATAATGCATTGTTTTTCACAATCCATTAAACAAAAGGTGTGCGCCATCGCTGAAGAGTTGTTAATACAAGCGATTACTTTACCGATGAAATCGATGGCAACATTAGATCCGACCGACAGTTCACATATTTTCGCGAATTTTCGCTTTTCGTAAAGATTTAGTTTCGAATCTTTAGTCAAACTGTCGATAAATGTCTGAATTCTTCGAGCTTTGAGGGACGCCTTCTTGTCGCACATATCGCAACTATCTTTAAGATAAGCCATTAGAGCAGTCTTGCGTTCTTGGGGTTCCTCCCATTCAGGGTCGAGAAGTGCTGCCCTTTGAAGACATTCGAGTGATTTGAGGAATTCTTCGTCGTATTGCAAAACAGTGGCGTAATTGAAGAGAAAGTCGGTCTGACTTTTGGCTATTTTATGGTTAAAGGCCTTCAGATAAGCGGCTTTACAGGCGTTCAGAAAAGACTCATCCCTTTTGGTTTGAGATCTGAAGAATAGGGTTAAGTAAGCGTTTCCTAATATATACCAGGAAATGCCGTCGGAAATGTCACATTCGAGGGCCTGCTTTGCTTTGTCTAAACTTCTCAGTACATTTGAATTCTTCTCTTCTGAAGTATTTCCCAATTGTCTTAAAACCATAGAAGCATTTCTGAGCGAAATTTTGTTGATTTCGTGTTTGAGTGCACTCTCGAAGCAGTTCAGCGCCGAATAATTGTCACCTCTTTTCCAATAACATTCTCCCAATTGATTCCAGGCTTCGGTCAATTGTGGTCTCAATTTGACGGATCGACTCAATAGTTCGAAGGCCTTTTCGTCATATTTATTGGTGATATTGAGGGCACGACCTCTCAAAAGACAGTATAAGGCTTTGTCAGTCCTCTCGGTTTCGACCTGCAGTTCATCCAATTGTTTGAGAACTTCCTATCGTTTGAAACAATAATTGTTATAAAGAATGACAAAAGTGACAGAAATTGCCTCCAATTTGTTGTTGACATCGATTTGTTTGTTTTTGAAAGCATTCAAATCGTTGTCACAATCGTTGAAATAATTGTCCCGAAAGTCGTATAAATCGTTAACCAACTGTTTTGCTCTTTCCAGCGATTCCTTGTTTTCAGTCATTAATTAAACTGATTTTTAAATCCAATTCAAAATAAGTCAAAAATCATTAAAGAGTCGATCGTTTGTCAAAACTTTGTTTACTTTTAAGAGTGTTCTCATTGTTTGTCGGACTCATTAGAGGGCACTCCTGTCCTCTTTAAAAGTTAACCCATAAGTCGTAGTTCAATAGCCTTAAGGGGTTTTCGAGAAAAGACCCATGGCCAACAGTTACTGATTACTCAATTTTAAACTTTTATGAAATTAACTAACATAAAATATAAATTAGCACCTTTTTTAAAAATATTGTCTAATTTGGTAGACAAGGAACAAGAACACAAAATATTTGAAAAATGCAAATTATAAGGATGTTCTTGGAAAAGTTAAGTTTAAAATTATATGCCTTGTTTAAAAAGTGTCTTTTACATTTTAACTATTATAATTATAAGTTGGAGGCTTATTACTCAAACACATCATTTCACTTTTCTTCGTTCTTGAAGATTTTAACCCTGTGCAATAGCAAATGTCAGCCTCCCAATCATTTTTACTGATGACCTGCCATTTCTTTTTATTTTTAATTTTTCAACTTTAATGGCTTCTTCGTATTAATCTTGTAAAAAACGGCAAACCAATGGGAAAAAATTTTTAAAAATCTTGAATTTCAATCAGGATATAGTATTAAAAGAGCATAAAAGAGTTTCAAAAAAGCCTAGCTTTAATCAGAGTTAAAGTTGTGTACGTAAACAAAGTGCACTGTCCAATTAAATAATTTACGATTATTATGAAATTGAACAGATGACCTAATACCTTGTTTATGTACAAACTTTTACTCCGATTATATGACGATTTAAAACGCGATTTCCAAATATCCAAATAGTTTTAACTAGACCATCTTGAGAATAGTAAGAATTATATGATAATATAACTAATCTAAAAATATATTAAACGATGTAATAGAAAGTAAATTTTAACTATATTTCCAATTGATTGAATCTGAAGTGCCCTTGCCTATTAGTTAAAGAAAAATTGAGTAAAAAATTGAAAGAACCACGTTCATTTTAACAAAATAAAATTTTAGAAATAGATCGAAAGCGTCTTGATTCAATTTTTTACAGGATAATTTTAATCAAATTGATCTTGATAGTTTATTAATAACTCTGATCACAGAAGAAGAATTCACATCAGTAGCTTGCTACAATTTCACAAACATACTACTGTATTTCTAAAAATAATAGATTTTCTAGTTTTGAAAGAAATAAGATTTCACATATTTTCTGTTTCTAAAAGGAATACAACCAAATGTCAGTCGTATCCCATATGTCGTCCTTTGACTGAAGATTTGCCTCAATTGTCTTGAATCGCATGAGTGGACACATTAGAGAATAAGAGAATATCCGTCTCTATTGTATTTGTTGTCACGAATGAGTCAAATGAGTGACAAATTAAAATCAATCATTTTTAGTAAACTTTAAAAAAATGAAAAACTATTAAACCCAAAACCGTCTGCATTTCATCTACATTTCGTTGGAATATTTTTTAAACAACATTTTAAACCTTGCATTTTTTGAACATTTTTGATTAAATATAACAATTATTTGAATTTTATCGTTTGAGGACTCATAATTTTTGTAATTTAAAAAATGCTGAAAACGACCTATCTTAAACATTTATTTGATTTTTCACAATTTTGTCTTTTATTTTCTGGCAATTTTAGCGATTAATTTGTGTTTAAAAAAATATTGAATAAATTATGTTTAAATCGACTGAATTTAAGCCAAGACTAAAAAGAAAATTTCCGCTATTTTTAGAAAACACGGCAAAGCTTGATAAAAAACGGCGCTATTTTACATATTTTATATCTCCTGAGCCCATAGTGACCAAAAATGGTATGGCAAAATCCTTGTAACAGAGTATAATTGCTGGATCAAACAGTTTTGCTCACCTTGGAATGAAAATGTATAATCAAAAGATCAAGTAGAGGCTAAAGTAACACATAAGTAATGCGGTTTTACGCATTTTCATTTATTCGGCCAGTGATGTTCATTTATATTTAAAAGGTGAACTTGGGGGGGGGGTTAAACTTGATTACTGATGCTTTCCTGCAACGATTCTGTCACAATATTTCTGGCCACTATGCCTGAGCCCTGGTTTAGATATAATATCTCATTCAAGCAGTTATTATAATAAAACAGAAATTATTATTTTTAAAAATACAATTTTTTCAGTTTCCTATTAATACAAAATGTTACCAACAAAATGAAAACTCAGGTTTAATTAACCAAGATTATCGATAATAACCAAAATGACAAATGAACAATGTTAGGTTTATTTAGGTGACGTGTCCGCATTTAGTTCTGTTCATCGAATTGAGAAAAATGCTATCATAAACTCAATGATGCATTTACTTGCATATTGTGAAATAGCCATGGGCATATACAGGGATGCCTAAGGGGATATCAATAGGGTCTTTTATCCCTTCGACAGTTTAAAAAACCTTCATGGGAAAAACGAACAATTGCCGATTTTCTCTGATTTTCTGCCAATTTTCTCCGATTTTTCGCCATTTTGTCGGCAATTTTTACCGATTAAACTAAATTTAAAGTAATTTAAAATAGAACAAGCTTATTTTCACTGAATTAAAGCAGGAATTGCGGAAAGAAAATTGTGACTTCCGAAGTAATATCAATTCATTTGTGGAAAATTGCTTTACTATATCCTCCGAGGTTTTGTCCTGAAAAATGAGTCACTATCACCTGCTTATATTCTTGCCAGTGTCACGGACCTTGGGTATTCCTGGGATATAACAAATGTTGCATATCCATATAATTGGATCATGGCAAAAATAATTAAATGACAAAATCGTGACATTCTTTCGATTTTACACTTGATTAGATTTTCAAAACAAATACAAAAATAAGCCCCTGGTCTCAATTCATTGAATTCAATAATACATCAATTTTCTTAAAATATCGAAAATATTAATTAAAAGAACAGTATTTCAGTTTGAATGGTATGTAACGAACGAACTCTACTTCACTAAATAGTATGGAAAATAAACCAAACGATTATTTTGAAGAATCCAATTTGAAAATCAATCATTATTGACATTATTTTAAGGGTGTGGGTTACCCCAAATTGATTTTGCTAGTTATATTTTGAACCTTTTAATTGTTTGAGCTTGGTAGATTGGCTTAGAAATTGTGAAAAGTTTGCCAATTAATTATCACTTTAAGCATTACATCATTTGTAAACAAATTAAAATCAAATAAATGAAGAAAATTAGGAATGGTCATTTAACTTTAAACTGCTTCAAATGAATCAATTGTTATGAAAGGGTAGTTCATTGGACCTAAACTTTAAAAATAATAGATTTTGATTCTTTCGAAACAGAATCAGATTATCACTGAATAGTCTGAAGGGAACCGAAGTAGTCTTTGGCGTAGTTTTTGGAGTTCAGGACAAATGGATGTGACAGATGTTGTGGTGATTTGTGAGGAGTACGCCCTCACATATGTTGGCCTCGACTGCAAACAATCTAATAGACCGACAATATGTTAGAGCGGACCCGGAGTTGTACCGGTACTCAACTCATGTTATGCCTGCTTTTGGGTTGGGTTTTGATAGGTTGGGCGCTTGCGATGTCTGTTTGCATGTATTTGCAGATTCAATTGATGTCCTCCTCGAGCGCTGTGCAGTTGTCTGCCATATAGTCTCCCAATTGGTGTTGTGCTGAGCGCTGGGCTGTCTTTATCTCTAACTTTGAATTTGCCTTTAAGTGGGCTTACAGTCAGTGCACTCACACAGCGTTCAGATGTCGAGCACTGCTTTGTCTGGAGATCTGCGCCCAAAAACATACCATTGATTGACTTCAAAACAATTGACAATTCATTTGAAAATTCAATTGATTTCCAATTTAAAAGTATTGTCTAATGTTGTGGTCATTTGTTGGTTGTTTTGCAAATCATTAGTTGTCAACACTTCCAAATCAATTGGAGGCAAACGACTAAACCGTTGAACAGTTAGAAAACTTTTGCGGGGATTCAGGTTAACAATAATGGACTCAATTTGGACCCATTTCTCCATCAATTCTTATGACTTTCTTATTAGTGTTTAAATAAATAGAAGTTTTTGTGTGAAAAACAGTTTTTTTTATAAATTCAATGTTTGGAACATTAGATGAACGATAAGTACAACTCAAGTCTTCGACAAAGTTTTTCCATTGAATACAAAGTCAGACGACAAGACCTGAATAGACACACCATTCGCAAGACCTGTTTCGACAAAATGGTCAAAGCAATCGGTCACCACTTTCTTGAGGACGAGAGAGATCGCAAATATTACGCAGACAGCTATTCGTGTCGTCCGCCCCCTCTCTTCATAATTATCGTCACATTAATAGAAGTGAGTCTCAAGTCTTTGGAAAATATTTAATAAATCAAATATTTGGCCAATAGTTGGCTTTTTTCACATACTATACCGCAGTTTTGGGAGGTTTGACCCCTTCCGGACCAGTTCCTATGGACAGTATGTTTATTTATAGACCCGACAAACGAACTGAGATTTGGAGGTTTGTCTTTTATATGGTACTCCACGCGGGGTATGTATTGGCCATACAATAGTTATGAAGAACTGATTTTCATTTGTTTTAATTTAATCAAAGTTGGATTCATTTGATATTCAATTTGTTGGTACAACTAATGGTTGGACTACCCCTCGAGATGGTTCACGGGTCAGCTCGAATAGGCACAGTATATATGGCCGGAGTTTTGGCCGGTATTTAAAAATTAAAATTCAATTTGAAAAGTTTTAACAAAATTGTCTAAACTTCAGGTTCTTTGGGAACTTCAGTGTTCGACTCAGACGTATATCTAGTCGGGGCGTCGGGAGGCGTATACGCCCTCTTAGCGGCCCATTTAGCCAATGTTGTTCTCAATTACAACCAAATGGAGTCGGGACTCTTGAGAGTGTTGGCCGTCTTATTCGTCGGTAAGTCTTCTTTTGTTCAATTTTTGCGATAAGTATCTAAAATATGAGCCCTTAAATGACAGCGTCGTCTGACGTCGGCATCGCTATATTCAACCGATACGCTCATGAAATAGAGGGTCCCGTTTCATACGTGGCTCACTTGACCGGAGCATTGGCCGGACTCACAATCGGACTGATTGTGCTAAAGAACTTCGAACAGAAACTGCACGAACAGCTCATGTGGTGGATCGCACTGGGAGTCTATACCGCTTGCATTCTGTTCGCCGTTCTCTACAATGTTTACAATTAAAAAAGTGGAAAACAATAAGAAGACTGAAGACCTGTCCCACCGCTTATCGACCAAAAGATTACTCAGGGATTAAAAGTTAGCGAATAATTCGCTTCATTTTTATAGTTTTATAAATTGTTTGGATTCTTAAAAAAGAAGACTAAATCTCACGTCTCGTCATTTTCTACGCTTTTGTCAAATTTTAGATAAAATTTTACCAAAACTCAAATTATTTTGAATCTAAAAAAATCTCTTTACTTAAGACTCAACGCTTCACTGATTTTTATGATTACTTCAAATTCGATATTCATTTATATATACATTTTTCAAACATTTCATACATTATTATTATATTAGTGAAGATCGCAATTGAATGCCGTTTTATGAAGTTTTGTAAAAACAAAACTAAAAAAATGACTAAAATCTTAATAATTCTAAGAATCTCTTAAATAAATAAAACGGAATTCATTTGTGGTTAAAATAAGTGGTGATATTCCCCTGTTTTAGTCATTCTTTTATTAATTTGTGTTCAGATATTAACCAAATTCTAATTTATTTACATTTATATTAATTTAATATATTATTACAAAACTTATTTATTGCACAAATGATAATAAATTTTGAATAAAATGATTACTCAATTCTCACTTTAATATGATATCAGTTTTAAAAATAGTTTTCAATGAATTTTCATTAAAATGAGAACGAATAAGAAGTTTGAAATTTTAAACCAGATTTGATTCCGTTTTGTTTTAACAAATTTGTTTCAATGGTACTAATTATTGATAAGTTCCACAAACAATATTTTATAGGGACTCAAACAGGGACTCAAATAATCGCCAATTTGATCGCGAAAACTAAGGTCATGGCTAGAGATCAGGGATATATAGGCTATGATTTATGTGAAAAACCTGAACTTAACTTAAGATGTAATTAAGAAATGAATAAGAAAATATATAATCATACTTGATATGATTAGTAAAATAGTGAATAAATAATTTGATACGAAAATGCATTAATTTCTCTAATATTCTCCAAATAATCTGAATGAATGAATAAACAAGTTCATTTTTGGAACAAAAAAAAGGTTTGCATGGTATTCATGATAAAAAAAAGTAAGGTAGTGGGCATCAGAGTTGATATTAAACTTGTGCCAAAATTTATATTCAACTTATCAACAAAATCATTGAAATTTTTTATTTTATTTGAAAAATATTTTAATTTAAGTTAAAATTAATTTATGTAAATAATAATAATAATAACAATAAGTCTTTAAATAAATTCTTTTGATTTAAAGGTTTTTTTTTATGATTCAATTATTCACAGAAAGTCTTAACAAATGAATACTTAGCTGTCATTAGTGGCAATCAAGTGATGGTTTAATAATCTTTGTCTTCGGTGGCGGCGGCCATATAACCCGGCTTCTTTCGCTTGAAAAACCCAACCTTTCAATCAAAATAGACATTAGTTTTGTGATCGGAATAACAATAAAGTAGTTATACCTTCCATAGAATGAGTATCAGAAGTGCCAATAAAATGAGGCCCAGGAGGACAGCAATGATGAGCCACCACCAGCTTACCTCTCGGAGCAATAGTAGCGTCACATCAGGTATTGCTTTGGTCTCGACCTTCAAAGTAAATCTTCAATTTATGGGAACAAACAAACAAAGACCGAATTCTTACAGAAAAGAAATCGTTGTGTCGGTTCTGTTGGATATTAAGGGTTGGGTCGAGACGTATCTCTGCATTGGATTTGATGACCACATAATTGACTCCATAGGCATAGTCCTCAACAAGAGTTGCGTTCCAAAGACGCGAAGCTATCCTTATTACCTAAACATTGCAATCAATTTATATGTCATCTCAAACATTAAATATATTGCGAATCAATTGATAATTACAAAAATAATCTGACAATTAAAGCAATAAATGCTTTTCTGTGCACTAAGTTTTCAGCAGTTTTTAGAATTTGTTCGTAAATTGAATGCAAAAATTATTTGGTTTTAAATTGAAGGCCAATGAACGCAAGGTTTGGCTTTTTATGGAATATTATTTTTTTTGTACACCAATTCCTAGACAGACACTCCTTGACTCCCACTCATTGCTGAATTTAAATTAGACTTCAGTAAAAAGGAAAATATCGTTGAATTGAGGCAACAAAAAATCCAATTGAATTATCAGAACATTTGATTGAAAAGAAGTTTTGTGAACAAAAATAAGAAAAATTTAAACATTAATCGATAGAAATCTCTTATCAGTCAATCAATAATTTATAGACATTTCAAATGTTTTTGTCACATAATCAGAGTTAGTGCCGATCAACCATTCATTTAATGTTTTTATTCTTTTTCTTAGACCTGTTCAGAATACAGAGAGTGGTCGTCCGCCTCTCTATTCTGAGTCGTTGATTAAAAAGGGAGAAATGGAAGGCATTGAAAACTTACAGCGGTCTGATTGGCGGCCAAATCCAGAATAACACAGCTAAAATTGAAACAACGGGCGCCTGAGCCACAACTCATTGTGACCACATTTTGAACACTACCATCAGAGGCGCGCACCTCTCGAGGAAGAATCACCATTTCTCGCTTTCGTCGACTTTTTGAGCCCCGATTTTCCGACATTTTCTTTTAAAAAAGATTCAGAAGATTTTCACAAATTGATTCAAAAAATAATAATAATAATAATCAATTAATTAATTAGAAGTTTATTGTAATTAGAATTAAATTTATTGATATTATAACTGAATTTGTTTTTTAGAAATTATTAAATAATTAGATCAATAGTTTAGAAGTTTGTTATAAACCACTTACAGACTGACTGTTATCGACCAATGAATTCGATTCTGAGCTAATCTATTGAATCAATTGATTAGTTAGTCATTAATACGATTAATAATTAGTCGATTAATTTTCAAGTTATTAGAATTGTAGAAATGATATTTACATCGAAATTTCGTGGATTGACCTGATCCTTATCCATTATACAGTACCCTTTGCCACCTTGTCCGGTGACCTGGGGAATGCTTGTTAAATAAAGTAACCTTGAAAGAACAATATTAATATACGGGAAAATGTGAACACCATTTGCTTACCATTTCCCATGTTCTCGTCCATTCTCGACCTGATAGGGCCACGAAATGTTGACATCAATACGGGACGCCCTCCAGGGGCCTAAGTTCCTGACGATATATTTATGGAAAACTCTGCTTCCAATTTCATCTTCATATTTCTAAGTAAAAGTCAACTAGGTTTAAACTTTATTCAAATAATTAAATAATTCTTACGATAGCGGCCTCGCCTTTGATCTCTCCGCCATATCTGACCTGTTGTTCTTCGGAATTACCGCTAAGTTCTAACTCTGCGTTTCGGATGACTTCTGCATTCAAAGTGATCGAGTCATCTGATGGTGATTTGTCTGAACTCGTTCTGAAATCATAGCACATGATTAAAATGTCTCTAAAGTTAAGTAAAACCGAATAGACTCACGTTTTGCTCATTATTTTAATCTGAAGACTAGTTTCTGCATCTGAAAGACCTGTGGGATTGAACCGCAACTGGAACTGGACTTTTCCCGAATTGAAAGGATTGCCTAAATCGCACTTAAGTAATGTTCGGTTGACAGGACTGCAGTCTAACTGATCCCCTTTCTGATGGGTTTCAAACGATTTCAGTTAAACATTGATTTAATGCTTAAAACAAAACATACGATAATCTTTCGGCCGACATAACTAAGACTTGACGGATGACTGATATATACACTGGCGTCATATGCAGGTTCTCCTCTATTTATGACTTTAATATCCAGATTCAAGTGATCGTCACCCAAATACAGCATAAAATTATTGGTTCCCTCTTTTCTTCGAGTCATAAGCTCTGCCTCAACGCGGAGATCACTTTCACAAATTTCATCCGAACCTTTCAATTGAATTATTGATTAAATTCTTAGCAAATTTCAAATAAGAAATACCGCATTCTTTAAGGAAACGAGCCTCGAATATCCGGTGCGCCTCTTCCTGATTAAGAATCGGATATTTATTAATGTCGGGAAGTATTTCCCCTTCGGTTGGCATTCGAGGTTCTTTTTGTATGAGAGAATACGTCAACTTAAACATTACTGCGTTCTGGATATCGGACTTGTCTTTGAGATAAACGATTTCGTTGTAACAGTGCTCGTTATGGAAATCACTCACACCTGAGTCAAGTGATCCAAATCTTATATCAAACATACAATCAAACTAATCAGTGGTTACCTCTTATAGTGATATCGCGCTCAACAATATTAGGATTGTCCGAATCAGCGGCTGACTTGAATTTGACCCGATAGTACTTTTTACCTGTGCCACAAACACATCTATAAAACAATATTTTTTTGTCTCAATAATACCGGTGAAGGTTTCGGCTTCAATGCGATAATGAAGTCTTAAGAAACTGGTGGCCGCAGACCTCAGCGTCGAATTAAATCGGAAACAGGCATTGAATGAAAAGCAGACCAATTTGGAAAAGGGATCGTCCGGACAGCCTTCTTTGTTTGGATCAATTTGTGTTAAATGACCTGTCACTGATGTCTGTATGTCTATTATAGGTCGTGCCCTCAACAAAATCACCTTTTAAATATTATCAAAAAGTTTGTCTTAAATTGAAAGTCAAATTGTGAGCAATTCTTACGGTATCGCTTTCATAGGCACCAATCAGGAGATCTGGATATCCGTTTTGATCTAAATCATGGGTACCTTAATATAAAAACAAAAGTTGAATAATTAGCGAATTCTTTATGTTATTTTTGAAAAAGTTATAAAAATCTTAACGACAAAACAATTGCATCGATTGGACTAAAAATAGAAATTCTTTAGTATTTTATCGAAAACTATTTGTCTGTTCTTTTATTTATTTAAAATTATTTGTGCAAATGTTAGCACTGTCTTAATGAGAATTTATGTGCGAATTGACATTATTTACGACAAATTTATCTCAATTTTTCAATTTAACGGATAAACAATTTTCAGAAAATTGACAAAATTTAAAGCAATGATCAAAACAAACCCGAAAGAGAATATCCGAATGTCTTTAAATTCGGTATTTCATTAATCATATCGGAAGCTCTAATCACTTGTGACGGCGTCTCTTTAAGTCCTGACGAAGAGCCCAAATGAATATATACGACACCATTGCCTTCATAGGGCGCTCCAATTGCCAAATCGTGATATCCGTCCTGTTTTCATAGATAATTGGGTTATTGTCTGTTAATGCCATCGAAAAGAAAATATTCTTCAAAACAGAATTGAATTCTTTGGATTCAGTTCAAGAGCTTTGAAGCCGTAAGTCATGAAAAGGGTTCAAATAATGGCAATACATAAATTGAATTTGAAGCAAAACTACTCATTTAATGCCAGTTAAGAGTAATTGTAGGGAAGAATCACTAATAAAAGTCAAATTTTACATAATATATATATTTGTCGGTGAAAACAGTTTTATTTGACAAAAGGGTATTTATTGAACAGTTCCCAAAATAATGGTGGGATTAGAGTTGAAGTGAACTTGATAACCATACAAACCTTATTGAGATCACCGGCATTTGCGAGCGCGAAACCAAACCTGGATTCGGGTTCGCCGGTCAGTCGAGTGGACGGTTTGGAAAATTTGCCCTCAGAATTCAAATATAAATAAACAGCTCCGCCTTCGCTTCGATTATAATAGAAAGGGGCGCCGACTACCAAATCTAATTGCCTGGATTTAATTATTTGTTTAAGCGAGACATTAAAATCACTTCTGAAATATTGGGTGCAGATTACAAACCCGTCTCCATTGCAATCGAGGGAAGTCATAGAATAGCCATAAGAAGAGGCGAACTGTTCTCCACTCAAAATAAAACTGACGTCAAAAATAGACTCTCCCTTATGTTTGGAAAAGAAGACCACTTGTCCTAAAAGTAATGTTTATGGCTGACTGTTTCGACATTTGTCATCCAAATATATAACCTGTTCCATTAGCTCGAGGAGCGCCGCCCGCATAACTGGTCGAGTTGTCAAAAAAGCGTCCAGAAGTGACACTCATTCCTAAAAACAATTTTGTCGTCAATTTATTTGGCATTTAATTAAGTTATAAAATACTGAAATTAAAAATAAATAGATTTGCAATAAATGATAAAATTAATTGATTAATGAGTTAAAATTGGAAATACCTAGATAACTATATTTATCGACTGGTGAATCATTTTCGAGAACAGGTCCCAAATACCTTAAAAGGCAATTGAGTTATCCTTTGCTAGATTTGAATTAAATAATTAAATAAAACTCAAAAGTCATACCAAGTCTTGTCATCACGTATTCGATATCTGAAAATAAACCATAATTTTATCAAAAGGTTAGAAAATGAATTCAAATTTGATAATAACGGAGACATTGATTGAGAGTTTGAGAGAATGAATGAATGAATGAATGAGTTAGAAGTTATCGACGTTTAGAGAGAGTGAAAGTAAGTTTGAGTTACCCTTCCCTGAAAAATATAGAAAAAGATTAAACAATTAGTTGAATCAAAATCAGAATCAAATTTGAGGAAAGGAATCAAAGGCCAAAATCTTTGGTCAAATTTAACGTTGAAATACCTGACGGAATTGGAAAAGACAGTACCGCGCCATGTGTAAGGACCCGGAGCCCCGATCACTATATCATAGTCATCAGTGATCTCACCACTGGTGCCGGCCTGACAGTAACCTAAAGATAAATGGTTTGATCAATTGGGCCATCAATCGACAGTATCATCAATATCTCACCGAACTGTTCGTGTGCTTTATTGACGGGCCGATTATAACAGGGCTCCCACGCCCTCCGAAAGTCTAAATATTGTGATAACGAATAACAAATTCCTTGGCCCCACTGGAAATCGGGTCCTTTCAAAATATATCGATGGGCGCAGGCCTTACCGTTCAAATCATTTAACAGTTAATTAATTTAAAAGCCTTGAATAAAACACGACATACCATAACATAACCTAAAGATAAGAATCAAATTCGTTAAAAGAATTCAAATCATTCATATATTGTTATTATACCTCCTGGGCCCTGACTTTTAACAGTGACCCCTAACCATTGATCATCTTTACTAATACTTTCGTCAGGCGCTGGTAATTATAAAAAAAATAGTCAAATTTTAGCTAAATTACTGGATAACTACGTTTATTATCCTGGTCTATTTTCAGCGGAATACAATCCTTTTTGTGTGTATTCATTGAACATTTGAAAACTACTCCCGAATGATTAGTCATGGGTTGACCACTTTGTGCACGGGGGGCACCCACCAGCATTCTGAATTAAAACCATAATTTTTAAACTTTATCAATGATTAGTTTAGAATAGTTTTAAAAGTGCTAATCTCATAATCAAAAGATATAGAATGTGATCGACCCTTATTCAAATGTCTGCAAACATCCTGTGTGTCCTTTTAAGAGTTCAAGTAAAAAAAAAAATTATTTATAAAATAAAACAATTTTTATTTTTTATTTTTTTGATTAAAAAAAGACAGAAACTTTATTTAAGGCGTTGATCTTAAAGTAGTTTTTAAAAAAATAAGTTATGATAGCATTCATTAATATTTATCAAAATTCATAAGAAATCCTCCGGAAGATATACCCACACTATATATTACGCCCACCACTATTCCTACCTTAAGTTCAGGTTAATTAAGAAATTATTCGTAAATAATGTGAGATGAGTGCAAACATATGGCAACATTTCAATAATCAGTGGGAAAACGAGATGTGCAAGATAAAATGTTCAATTCAGACGAGGACACACTTAGTTTTATACTAATTTGGAATTATACCTGGTATTTTGGAAATTAATACCGGAATTACTCTGTTTGGATCTAGATTAGTTTTTAAGTGATACATTCAGTGGCAATAAAATAGTAAGTAAAACTATTCAATAAAGACAAGAAATATTGCACCCTTGCAATGCTTGCCCTCATTCATGGAGTAAATTGAAAGTTATGTTGAAATTGTTTAGAGTTTCGGATTCTAAAAAGATTGTTAAATGATTCGGAATGAAAAGAATGGTTTGGATCGCTTCGAATCAAATGAAAACTGAATTGACTGAACAGATCAGAGCTAATAAATCACAGCTCCAATCACCCAATAGTCGGAAATGAGTCAGTGCTAGTGGTGCTCATCGACCTGAGATGATCAAGATCTTCGAATTTAATAAGGACAACACTGTTGTGGCAACAGATTAGCATTAGATATACATTATAAATTGTTTATCTAGTAGTAATAATCACTGATAAGTAGTTGACTTTTTCTTTTCTAAGCTTAAAAGGATGAATGAAAAATTGTTTTTATGAATGCGGAAAATGAGAAAAGATCTAGTTAATCACATTTTCGAGTCCGGCAAATATTTTTAGTGGACTCCAGTGGTGATGCCTGTTTATGATGGGTCATTCTATAGATCCCCAGAACGGCGTAGAGCCTCATCTTTGGTAGTGATGAGTGAGTAATAAAATGAAATTCAAAGCAAACAGTGGTATACAGAGAGAGGACAAAGATTTAGAGTAGGCTTTGCTGGCTATGCCTTCCAATAGTCAATGTATTATAGGATCCCAACTGAGAACCGCTATTTTTCAAAACAACTACAGATGAATGGCTGGCCTCTAATCTGTAGCAAAGTTTCGCTACTAATTCAGTCAAATCTCTTTTCTGATGGCAAGTATTGTATATTTTGTTATTCAGACAATACTTTGGATCTGTTTTGGAAGTCGTTCAAAGCTATTGAAGGCATTACCAAATTAAGGCAAACAAACCAAACATATAATCAATGTTTTCCTTATTAAATAACGCCCAAAGAGTTGGGATAAACAGGTTTACAATCCATTCATCTCACAAATAAATAAAATACTAAGTAATAGTATTAAATAAAATGATGTTAATTAAGTCACACGATATTCATCTAAAATCGGTATTTAATTTTCAGATTAATTGTATTCAATGGAAAATAAAGAAATGAAAGCGAAAAATATTTATTTGTTGTCAAAGTGACGAAAAAAAATTGAAAATATTTTGATAGCCGACTCCTTTTAGGCGGAATTGGCCCAGAAATGGGTCAATCGATAGACATATTCAAAGCAAACACTTGTAAAGAAGATTCTATTCTTAGCTTTAACTCGATTTTCGAGTATTTACTAATTCAGACTAAAAATGTTTGATTAATACAATTTTTGGTAGAATTGGTTTAAAATAGAAGAAAACGTTTTCATTCTGAGCGAAACATAAATAAACAAAGAGATGACATGACATGCATTGAAAGCAAAAAAATTTAGCAAATGTTCGGTTAACTTATGTTTAATATTCCTGTGGTTTATGTCAAAGAAAAATTCTGAACTCAAATATTCATATTTTGAGAGTGGCTTCGAGTGAGGCCCAACACAAAGGTGTGCACCAAAACACTAAATAGTGGTTAGCAGTTGAGCGGAAACTCTAAACAAAACCAACACTAACTAAAGGATCAAAGTTTGCATTTGTCCACCAATTTTTCAAAGTTTCAGCTCAACTAAAATAGAAAACGAGCGGCGAATATATGTTATAAAATAGATGATCAAGGTGGTATTCATTGGAAACACTCAGTGGACTTATGTTATGCAAAAAAGGAAATCGTTCAAAATTTTCGTTTTTATCGAATTTTCAGAGAGAAAGATATAAATTGAATGAAAAATCAATTCTTTTATAGTTTGATTAAATTTTGCAATTAATTCATTTGATGTTAGGTTAAAGAATGAAATATCATCTGGACAGATTTTAAATATTCTGAAATTAAAAAATGAACCAAGTTCTTTTTTTGTGATTACTGATTAGCCATAGAGACTAATAGTGTCTGAATTGTGCAAAAATTGTGTTAAGCACAACAGATGTTAATTTGATAGACATAAACAAAAGTCTGCTCAACATATCGTGACATTAGTCTAAGTCTTCGCCGATTGTTTTCAATACTACAAAGACATCTGATCCTTAAATAAAGTCAGAGATGTATAAAGAGCATGAAGTTTCATATATTTGTATCAATCTTAAGTTGAATAAAATGAAAAATGAATAGACACTATTAGAGAAAACTGAATTCCTTGAAAAAAGGCCGTTAAGATAAGTTATCTAGAAACATATCCAATTCTAAATCAATTACTATGCATTTTGATTGTGAAGAGGGTTTGGGCATCACTTACACCCCTTTAAATTTAAACAAACAAAGCTCTTAATGAATATAAATGTAAATTTCGATTTCAATAGAGCTCTTAATTTACATAATATTCACTTTAAATGAGTTTAAATATAATATAATATCTGAATTTTGAATATAAAATTGAGTGAAAAATTCAAATTTAAGTAAATCAAATAAATGATGAATTGAGTCAATGATTAATATCCGACAACTTTTTCACCGAATAACATGACAGGCATTCAAATTGACATCTCTTTTAAAAAATATTTTATATTCAGTGCCAAATATTTTTTGTTACAAAACATAAGATTTAGTGCTAATCAGTGCTCAACAAAAGTTATATAATAAGCAAATTGCAAACATCTGCTCTCATGTCATGATCCCATTGTGGCCATTGTTAGTCAACAATCAATTATCAGACATTACATCAGTGATGGCCAATAGTGGTTCCACCCAAATGGTTGCGAGTCGGGCAGAGTTTATTTTTACTGGAGCTTAGAGTGAAATACACTTTCAAGAGTCAAATACTTTAATAAGAAAAATGATGAAAAGCTGTAAATCTTGTTAATTCCATGACTGAGGGGACCGGACTTTTCAGCAGAATTAATGAATAAAGTTAATAAAAATGCCCATAAGTTTTGTATTTCATTCATTGGAAATATCATTAATTAAATTCATTTATTCTTGTTTTGAAAAATCAATAAATAATAATGAAAAAGCTTTCAGTGAAAAATTTTGTGGAAATAATTATCTTGGAAATCACGAAAATCAATCAAAAGAAAGGAATGGTCCATAAATTAAGGCATAGTTGTGTTGAAAAGAGGCTCCAATTCGTAAAGTGTTCGCAGGTTTTTATAAAATACTAAAAAATAAAACTTTAATTTCCATCCATTCATTTTCTAATACCCAACAGATTAAGATATAAAACAGGAATTAAATATACAAATTGGTCCGAGATGATCAAGGATAACAAGGATTTTCCAAAAATAAAATAAAATAAAATGACAACTTAGCATTAAAAACAGGCCAATTTGGCTCATTTCCAGGCATATTTGAATGTAAACATTAGAAGTTGAAGTAACTATCAAAGTCAGTCTTTTGTTTTGGTCAATGTTGAAAGCTTGGTCATCTCGCAATAATTAATAAATAAAAATTGTGAAGTTAATAGAATAAGTGATAAAAATTTGAATATTGCAGTCCTTATATAGTCAAATGTATGGCAATATTGAACTTTGGAGAACAGGTTAGCGGCCTCTCAACCATTGAAAGCCTACAAGTTTTGTAATGAGCAAAAAAAAAATAAAGAATGTTTGGTGTCGGCCCTCAACAGACTGTCAAACAACTGTTAGCTAATTGACGAATTGACCGCTTATTGATTGCCATAATTGGTCGAAACATCACTACTTCGACAGTTTATGAGTGAAATATGAGACCTGAACTCAAATTATGCTGAATAAGTGAAATGAACTCAGAATATTCTACCATTGATTAAACATGTGCTCAATATGTATGGAGAGGTACCAAATAGTTGGACCATTATATGAGACGCCATTCAATTGGCTTCGCATAGCATTCATATCATAAACTGTAAAACAAAACGAAAACTGCAAACTCAACACTGAATACAATTCTAACCAATTAGTAGTTGAGAGCAAAGCTTTTATTTACATTCTTTGCTATCAATTTATGACAGGGGCCACCAAGTCCTATGGCTTCCGAGGGCTTTTCACACTTTTGCCAAATATACTTTTAGCGCTCTTTTATGCCTTCCATAACATATTTTTTGAATACAAAAGTGATTAAGCATTTCATTAAAATGTCATTTTGTGAATCAATGCCCACCACATAAAGAGTTGAAAAATGAGAGAAACAGTCAAAATATCAAACCATTTATGTGACACTTTCTCTCTTTATTTTACTTTAAATAAAAGGTTCTGATAAAATTGTCAATGTTTAGGGTAACTTCCATCAATTATTCAAAGGCTGTATGGAATGAAGAATAAGCCCTTGGCCATCTCAATAATAACTTGTCTGCATTGGCTTCACTTCAATTCATTTCACTATTATTTTATGATATTTTCATTGAATGAGACACAACTTTATTACTAATACTCGAGTCAATAGTTATCAGACTTTTCTAATACTTAATAAAAATTAATTTTTTGTTTATTTTTTGCATTAAATTTAATAATTGAGAAAAACTTTTGATTCGTTGAGATATTAATGAATGAATGAATCAATAAAATAGTCAAAAGTCAATAAAAAGGGAAAGAGAGGGAAAGGGTTGGACTTACACGGCTTCAGTGACCTGTCGTCTGCTAGGATTGTCGTTCTCATCCATAATTAAATGTTCGGCCACTGAATACCCGAAGTATGAATCTTTGGGCCCGTATTTGATGACTGGAAGTCTTGTTTCCAAATTGAATGCATTAGAAAATTGAAATAAACTTAAATTGAAAACTATTGCCATAAAAAATAAGAATTCAATTGATCTTAAATTGGGTCCAATTCTTGTATTGAAATTAGTCTTTGAAACTAAAGTCAGCGAAGATATAAAAAATGTGGCGAACATTTTGGCGTCAAATATAAACCGCAAAACTTTTCTCAAAATATTATTGACATTAAAAAGATTAAAAAATATGAAAACAGTTAAATATTGAACACTTTTTCGATGAATGGAAGCGAGAGTTGTCTCAAGAAGTTATTGAACACATTGTTTGAGAGTTTGGTTGAAAAACAGACGAACCAGTCGTTCATCTCTTCTGATCTGATTTGTTTCTGAAACTCAAATATCACATAAACAGAAGTAGTGATAGCCTTAAGCCTGAGAGCACTTCCCACTCATGACTGCCATCGAAATGTTATCGCAATCAGTGTTTGCAATACTAAGCCATAGAATCAGTGGAACACTGACTCGAGTACTGGTCCGGACAGCGCTACCAGTGCTGCGTCTTTGGACAGAGTGCAGCACAACATTGATCAGACATACCATCCCATTCCAGAAGGCAACAAAACCAGCCCTTAGTGTCTCTGCATTTCGTAATCGCATTAATACTTATTGTTTATGTTTTCTGTTTGTATTGGATTTGCATTCAATTCACTGACAAAACACTCAATTCATGTCAAACACAACCAAACCGACGATTACTTTTCACTTATTATGTGATTCTTTTAACTTCTCAAACAACTAATTATTATTAATTATAAGCTTTACTTATATTTGAAGTTCAGATTATCTTTTGAAGACTTTAAATTTGTTTCATTTGATTTGTGTTAAAACAAACCATTTGTTTGTCTTAAAGTCTGAGTAATCATAAGAAACGATTGAATTGAATGTTCAATAATTAAATAAAAGACTATAAACCACTCAAATCAATGTCATTAGGGATCTATTGAATCGATTGAACGCCCAAAACATTTCGCAATCGCTTTAAATGAAGAGACGGTCCCTTCACTGCCATCAGTTTGCAAACAATCGCACGCTTTTCGCCAAATGTTGTAAATATTAAACACCGACTCCAAGAAGTCAACACTTGTTTTAATTCCCGTTTCTCTTCAATTTTATTATTAAATTCAATTTATTCATCATTTCTTCACTAATAATAAAATGTTAAACGAATCGGATTTCGTCAGAGAACTCAATAACGAGTCCGACGAAAGTGAGTCCAATGCCAACGAATGTCTTGTTTTGGCCAATGCTTTCGACCAACTCAGACATCGGGAAACTATTGAAGGCATGCCATACGCCGACAACCAATCCTCACAATCCTGGAGAATGAAGGACAGGGTTTGTATTGATTTCTTAGATAATGATTTTGTTGAAACGAATGGAGCCTTCAATTGATTGGAATTTGCGTCGACTATAAACCCTTTTATTGATTATTGTTTTTAACTAATAAAACAATTTGTCTTATATTGACTGATAGATGAAGACAGTGAGTGTGGCTCTTGTGATGTGTTTGAACGTAGGGGTGGACCCCCCGGACATAATTAAGCCAAATCCGTGTTCAGTGCTTCAGAGTTGGGTGGATCCGTTCACTTTGCCGCCAACAAAGGCTTTGGAGGCAATCGGGGCCAGCTTGCTCAAACAGTATGAGAGATGGCAACCCAGAGCCCGATACAAGCAAAGTTTGGACCCCACTGTCGAAGACGTCAAAAAGTTATGCGTTTCTCTTCGACGCAATGCCAAAGACGAAAGGGTTCTGTTCCACTACAACGGACACGGAGTTCCCAAACCCACCGTTAACGGAGAAATTTGGGTCTTCAATAGGAGCTACACTCAGTACATACCTTTGTCAGTCTACGATTTGCAGCAGTGGATGGGTTCGCCTTCAATCTATGTGTTCGACTGCTCTAATGCCGGAACTATTATCGACTCATTCATTCAGTTTGCGATACAACACGAAAAGGAACACGAATTGAATCTAAACACCAATACCTCGAGTACTGGTTCTCCATTTCATCATCAAATGACACCTAACTATAAGAATTGTATTTTATTGGCTGCGAGTGCTCGCAATGAACTGTTGCCAATGCATCCCGACCTACCGGCAGACCTGTTCACGGCATGTCTGACTACTCCCATCAAAATATCTCTTCGATGGTTTATCAAACAAAGTGCCGGTAAATTAATCCCTGCCGTCAATATGGAACTTCTCGACAAAATTCCTGGACAATTGACTGATAGGCGAACAATGTTAGGGGAACTGAATTGGATTTTTACGGCTATAACCGACACAATTGCGTGGAACACTCTGCCCCGCGATCTCTTCCAACGACTCTTCAGACAAGACCTCTTAGTGGCCTCACTCTTCAGGAACTTTTTATTAGCTGAGAGAATTATGAGAACTTATGATTGTAACCCTATTTCACACCCGGCCCTCCCGCCAACATATCACCATCCGATGTGGAATGCATGGGATTTGGCGGTTGACCTTTGTTTGGCTCAATTGAGTCCTATTCTGAGCGAAGGGGCCCAATACAGGCACAGCCAATTCTTTTCCGAACAGTTAACTGCATTTGAGGTGTGGCTTCAATTAGGCCCACAACCGGACAGACATCCTGAACAGCTTCCAATTGTGTTACAAGTTCTTCTCAGTCAAGTTCATCGCTCGCGTGCTTTGGATCTTTTGGGTCGATTTTTAGACCTGGGACCCTGGGCTGTCCACTTAGTATTGACTTACCTTTGAATTAAAAGGTTCTAATTCTTTTTAATCTATTTTAAGGCACTTTCTGTCGGAATATTTCCTTATGTTTTGAAATTACTGCAAAGTTCTGCCCGAGAGCTCAGACCTCTTCTAGTGTTCATTTGGGCTAAAGTTTTAGCAGTGGATCAGGTCTGACATGTTTTGGATAAAAATTAGCTTATTTTGAATGTCTCTTTGTTGGCAGTCATGTCAGGCAGATTTGGTTCGAGACAATGGTCACCGATATTTTCTGAGCGTTCTTTCTGACCAACACATGCCCGCAGAACACAGAACTATGGCTGCATTTGTGATGGCCTGTATTGTGAAGAATCACCCGGCAGGACAGGTATTAAAGGCATATTTAAACTGTTTTATCCATCGATTTAACTCAAAAGGAGGCGGCACTTCAGGGCAATACCCCGACCGGCAATTTAATCGATCACTGTTTAGAACAACTGCCACCCAATAGTTCTGAATCGTCGACATTTTTGCTGCGCCAGTGGTTAGCCATATGTTTGGCTCATATTTGGGAAAACAATGAGAACGCCCGTTGGATCGGCACTCGTAACACAGCGCACGAGAAGCTCTTCAATTTGCTGGAAGACCCGGTGCCAGAGGTGAGGGCCGCAGCTGTTTATGCTTTGGGAACTTTCATGAATAGCGCGACTGAGAGGACAGACCACGCAAATGCTTTGGACCACAACATTGCCATTACTTTAATAAACAAAGTCTCGAACGACAGTTCGCCGTTAGTTCGCAAAGAATTATTGGTTGCACTTCACTGGTTAGTCCTAATCTTCGACAACTGCTTCGTTGCTCTCATGTACCAAAAATTGGAAGAGGAACGACTCAAAGAAATAGCACAGAATAATCAACTGAGTTCATCAAATGGCGGTAAGTTTTGTTTTTTATTTAATAACTGAATTGACTTAACTATGAACTGATTTGCGATTAACTCATAAAAAGATAACTGTTTGAGTGTTGGAACGCCTCCGTCTGGACTGCGCAAAGTTGCGTCGCGCGACCGCCTGTCCAACATTACTATTAACAAGTTCTTAAGCGTTCCGATATCGATAACTCCTAACGCACACCAAACAATTGGTGAGAATGCCTTTAATGTTTGCCTCCACTAACAGTTTGACAATAATATGAATGAAGTCTTTATATGTTTGGATAATCGACTATCCGACACATCTTTTAATCATATGCTTTTCGACTTAAGGTTCAATGGGTGGGGAAACACTCACTCCTCCCAACTATTCGAGCGTACAAAATATTCCGCTCAAAAGAGTCAACTCTTCCAATTCATTGTGCAGTTATCCCAATAATTCTTCGCTGTCGACGTCTGCCATTCCTAATGTGTATCGAACAGTCTGGGAGGCCATTATATCCTATTTGAGTGATCCCTATCCCGAAGTGGCGACAATGGCTCAAACAGTGATCGATGAGATGAAGTCTCGCATTACTCAGCCCTCAAATGCTTACGACTCTCTGAAAGAGTCGAACTCTGAGAACTCTCTATCAGATCCGAATTCGCCAAATAATATGCAGTCCTATATGAGTGAGTCGCCCAACTCAAACGCGGGTCATTCCCGAAATACAACTCCTGTGAGAGAAAGCATGAGTGCGCCCAACAGAATGAACGTTAGCTCTCCGTTCCCTCATTTGCAACAATACACGACTTTCATTACTCAATATTCTCGAAAGCGGTATATCTTTGGTCGAGAGCCCAGTGTTTCGGAGCGAAGTCAAGATGGCAACGGAGAGGAAAACTCGAACTGCCAGCGCGAGGCCCTCATCAGCACCTCATTTGTCGAGTGGTGTACAAAACATTTTAGTCAACCCTATGCTTCAAATATTAGTTATACAGTGGATCCAGAGAGTCATTCCCATTACGAAAAAGAGTGGAGAACTGCCCGCAATCAGACAATAGAAGACAAGGCTTCAAAAGAGCTGATGTCTGTCGATCCCAATCATATCGACGAACAAATATTTCTCCAGAAGAACGCCAATACTCCCCAACATTTGGCTTTCCATCCCTTTGAAAACCGACTAATTGTTGGCGAAAAGGACTCATTCAGTGTTTGGGCATTTGATTCACAGCAAACACAATATATAAGTCATAACAATAACATCAGTCCTGTGCTGTTAGGGACACATTCAAATTTGAACCCTTTCCCAACCAGAATAACAGACATTCAATTAATAAATACTCATGACTTGACTCAAATGATGACCAGTTGTGACGACGGCTCCATTAGGATCTGGAGAAATGTTATCAATGCAGACAAGTCGGACAGACCCAAACTCGTTACTGCTTTTCAAATCTTCAGCGATTTGCAGTTCTCTTCCAAGAGTGGAGTTATTCTGTCTTGGAATCAATTGGAACAGAAACTAATCGCTTCGGGAGAGACCAGAGTTATACGTCTTTGGGACGCCCGCAAGGAAATGAAAATCAGAGATTTGAATATCGGCGCCGACACTTGTGTGGCCTCTATTTCAACGGATTGCCAGCATCTGATTTGCATCGGTTGTAGCGATGGCAGTGTCCGTGTATTCGATGACAGACTTATGCCTCACGACAGTCGAGTCCACACTTTCTATGAACACAAGGGATGTATAGTCAACGCTCACATCTATCCACACGAAGACAGGTTCTTAATTATCAGCGGAAGTGTGACCGGAGATATCAAATGGTTTGACAAACGGAACGCCACTCATCCCATCAAATCGATAAATACTGGTTTAGGAATGAGCGCAATGGCCGTCCACTCAGAAGCCAATGTCTTTGCCTGGTATTCAACTCAAACATTTTTGTCATGCTTTTTATTTTACTTTTCTGTTGGCAGTGGATTAGGAACTCCACATCTTCCCAATGGTTATCCATCAGTCAATTTATACACTTTTGATGCCCTGTCCGGCAGTACTATTAGATATTACGATGGCTTTATGTCTCATAGATTGGGTCCGATATGTAGTTTGGCTTTTCATCCGTTAAAAGTATATTTCTTTCACTTCTTTCACATATATATAATAAGAATGATTTGTCTTTGAAGGCACGACTGGCTGTCGGAACCACTGATAACTTGATATCAATATACAAACCGTCCAAACATTTTTGATTAGAATTTAGTCATTTTTAATATAAATTTAGTCATCATTTCTGACAAAATATATCATTTCTTGTAAGACTAATATTTTAGTATCATTTCATTGGATTTAATTCCTATAAAAATTGTATTAAATGTCTATAAAATAGAATTTATTTCTAAATTTGTGCCAATTTTTCCGATTTTGTAAATATATAAACAATTAATCATAACTTAAATTGTATTCAATAAAGGTTTATATAAATGACAGGGATTTGCAATTCAAGAGACAACTCCTTTGAAATGAGTGGCTAACAGATATGACTCAGTGGAGTCGCCGCGACAGGCGTCGGGTCTGACGTGTTTGACGGCGTCGAAAAACTTTTCCAAATCTTTTTTGAAAGGAGCAGTTTGGGGGCCCTCCCATATTTTGGTGAGGAATGCTCCGGTCGTTGGCCTTAAAACTGTGATTGCAAACTGAAGGGCACTATAACAGAGACCATGGATTACTACCGAGTCATAGTTGTGCTGACCCGAGGCGTTGGGCGCCATATCACTGCACACGACGTCCACTAACTTTCCATTCAACGAATGCAATATTTTTGACTGATTTAAGGGTTTAGTGAAGTCAGTGTTGGGCATCATAATAGCACCCTCCACCTCTGTTATTGACCGGATGTCGATTGCAATCACAGCTCCGGTCTTATATCGGGTCTCTTCATCTAATTTCAGTTTTTTCACCAAATATTGAGTCCAAGAACCGGGAGCTGCACCGCACTCGACCACAATCATTCCCGGATGAAGTAAACCATATTTTTGGTCGATTTCAATGAGTTTGAAGGCACTCCGGGCCCTATAGTTTTGATAACGTGCTTTGCGGACATACGGGTCATTCAATTGTCTTCTTAGCCATTCATTTGAGGACTGACTTCTATTTTTACTGTTATTTAACTCTATTTTGTTTAGAGGTTTACAAACATGAAAACGACGAATAAAATTAAACTTCCAGGTATTGGCACCAATTACTAGATCCAAATTAATTTTGTTTATATATTTAAACATACTTGATGACTTATTTAATTAAGTTACAGACAATTTAATTAAAAGGAGAAAGGCTTTGATCTGATTTTAATTGATTTTCAAATCAAAACATTTTGTTTACATTTTTAAAGCATTGCATAACTGTTTGAAGACTCGAAAGTGTGAGCTTTGATATCAACCAAAACATACGATTTTCTTGTTTTCATTGTTTTACTTTCTATACTTTAAAAATAATTTACGATCTTTTAAATTAATTATACCCTTCCCAATTTTATAACTAGAATTGAACTCATCTCACAATAAAAAGCATAATTTTGAATTAGTACAGATCTTATTTTTATTTTGAATGGAATAACCACCTTGCTATTTCTGGATAACAAGTAATGCTTCAAAGATTATGTGAATTTTTATTCCATGAGTCGGATAAACCCTATACTCAACAGATAATACAATAAAAAAATATTTGACTGTAAAGTGTGATAAATCAACGACAGATTTATAACTTGAATTATTGGTCATATTCTCTTTTTTTGTTGCTTTTTAAGTCGTATATCAAAAATCAAAGTCATGAAATATGGGTCAGGGTTAACAAAAAAAACCCCACAATATTTGATTAGTTAATTTTGTAGCAAATTTTATGAGGAATTCAATTAAGTAAACCAAATTTAAAAACAATAAATATTTTTTTGACCGGAAATGTTTTTACGAGATATTCTATTTATTAAAAATTCCCAATAATTAAGACTATATTTAAGAAAAGAGCGAGTCTTATGATTAATGAGCCCCAAGACTCAATGACCCAGACATAGAAAGAGGACAATTCGATAAAAATGTCATATTGCCAGAATTGTGACATTGATGGAAAATTGAAATGTAGTATATATGGTAGCATGAACAAACCAAAAGAAATGGTTATTACCCAAATGTAATAAACATGATAAGGACAAATCCGGCACTCATAAAAAATATGCCTAAAAGTTATTCTGAACACTATTGGGATTTTTCGAAATTTCTGTTCATTTTTTGCTAGAGGTGTCAAACACATAATTTTTATTTTGTTGATTTAAAAAAAATCAAACATCGTTTCCGACTAAAGCGAGCATGCTAAATCTAATGGTGAAGGTTAAAAAGGAGAAGTATAGTATTCCCCCATAGAAATTTCGCCCAAAAGTCCCACAGCCAAAATTGTGATTTTCAGGTAGAGGGAGTCATTCTGAACACTGTTTGTATTGACCATTTTTCCAACTTCCTGTGCATTTTCCCGCTAGAGGGCGTTAAAGTCCTATTTTTCATTCAATGAATTTCAATAAATAAGACATCGTTTCAGACTAAATCAACC
>JAQIWP010000237.1:0-31907 GCA_034695525.1 Euzetes globulus
GAGAGAGAGAGAGAGAGAATGGGAGGAGAGGGAGAGGGAGGGAGAGAAAGAGAGAATGGGAGGGGAGAGAGAGAGAGAGAGACTATTTGAAAAATATCATTCTTGACTTACATTTACTTAAACGTGAATAAACCCTCTTCTAATTGTGTTCCTGCAACTGATGGAATTTTCACACAAAATATTTGTATTCTATTGCCGTTTACTTTTGTAATTTTGAATAACATTGCAATTAGACTCAGTGTTTGAAATATAATTTTTATAAACTCTTTTGTAGAAAGTATTAGCTCTTCTTATCAATAAATTTCAACGATTTCTGGATTAGATTCTAAGAAAAAAGTAGACGATTATCAACGATATATTCAATGGTAGACTCAATGATATTGTAATTTGTTTTTTAGTCAAAACAAAGTCTAATTTAATGGTTGGATAATAAATGATTAGAAATTCCCAGAAATTCAGACGAAATTTCATTTCAATCAGATAAATGGCATAAGCAATAGATTTTGAGTCGAGCAGAAAATCTGTTAGAAAAATATTATTGTGAACCTATTGAGTCAAATAATAATCTAACAAAATGTTTAGCCTTCAAAAAAATGTGAACTTTTTTGTTTGAAACGATAAAAAATGTGTTTAAAACTTCAAAAAAGTTGAAGGAAATATCATACGTAAGGAAAAAATTTCTTGAATTTTAAAATTAATAAATTAATTGCATAATAATGTTTGTTGAAAAATTTTTCAATTTATTCAAGTAGAAGTATGGCTTGACTAGAGAGAGAAATGCGTTAATGTCATGGATAACTTCATTAAAATCCAGTAAACATAGCATTGAACATTTGCTTCACTCTATTTGGCGCAGGGTATGTTTGCCAATAAACTTGACTAAAACCTGACTATTTCGAAACCAATAATTATTATGCAAACATATTTTTTGCTGGGCGATATATATGAACTGTTTTTCCAAGAAAAAATTTCTCCCAATCAATCGATAGTTAAAATAAATGATTAATTCAAAGCATTTTTCGATCTGTTTATAACATTTTCACTCAATCGTGATTTGGTTCACGAGTTATGCATTGAATTAGAAATTAACCGTTTCTTATCTCAAAAAATCTGCCTGATATTCAATGTCGAATGACATAAATGTGCACAGGTACTCTACACGCGGAAAAATAAATGAAAAAAACAAGACAAATATGAACAGCTTTAAAAGAAAAGCGTGCAAGATGACTCGTTTTTTTGTGGAACGATCAATAATAGGAAGAGCGGATATGACAAAAAACAGGAATACTGTGGAAATTCTAAGAAGAATTAGAGAATATTCTGGGAATCTTAATATAGACCCAGAATTTAGTGAAGAAAAAAATCAATACTCGCTTCTGAATAGGCTTTTGCCTGAAAATTGTGTAATAATTGTTTGATAATTAATTTATTCTGAAATAAAATTAATTTTCAGTTCATTTTTTAGGTTAATGTCTGAACTAGCACATTATTGGCTGCAATATTGAAAATATTACTTTATTTAATGAACTCATGGCTGAAAAACTTGAAAATTATTTGATCGGAACATTTGAATTAATAGTCGTTAGTCATGCAAAATACAGATCATTAGGAATTAATTCTGTTCAGTGCAAAGGTAAATATTCTTATAGATTATCTTGCTAGAATAAATAGAGCTAATGGCCAAAATGGCACCTCTATTGTGTTAAATAATAAAAGAGTTATTTTTATAGACATAATAACAAAGAGTGATTGCACTTCCTATTTGGCGCAAACATATTTAACTGGATAGGTTTTATAAAAAGAAATGAGAGCTCATTGTGAGTGTTGTTTGGCTGACAAAATGAGCGCATTCATTCTCGTTTCATTGCTGATTGAATGCTGAGTTTATCCCATTTTATCCCACATAGAGAAAAATCATTGAGAAAATCTTCAACAGCTCTAAGCTCTACGGCATTCATATCCGCCCTTTTGCTAAAACTGTTGACTAATTTATAAGTTTCAGCTGTCGTTTGATTCGATAGCATCGATAGCGAGACCTAAATAGATGTTTGTCTATAATTGACATTGCTTATATATGCTTATAATGCTTATATTGCGAATTGTGCCTGTGCTCTGCCTTTAAGCGCCTAACATGCTTACCAGTGCTATTATTGCTAGATTGCTGCAATTGCTACGGCACACACTGCTATATTCGCCAGCACAGGCACTGCTCAGTCAAACTACTACTGCACTGGTACTGCATTGCCTTGCACAGTACAGCACTTCCATTTTTGCCTGACTCGAATTGCTCGCTCATTCGTCAGATCATATACTTGTATACATTATATTATTTCCATATGTTTTTCGTTAAAATTCAATCTAATCTTCCACTTGAATATTGATTTCTTCTTCAATTCAATTACTTCAAAATTAAACTTCTTTCAGTTGACGTGTCTTCAAATTATCAATTTTATTGATTTTACGTGGATAACTGTGAATTGTATCAAGATTTTTCCGTTCAATTGATCCATGGTGTAGTTATTTTTAAAAATAAATACTTTTATCATGTGATTTGAAAGCTTTAATATATAGCAAACATTTGACATAAAAAGACATATTTTCAAAGTTTTTATTCATACCATTGAAAAATTCTGACTCTCTGTTCAAGAATTTTTTTGAGACATTTATAAAATTAAAATTTGCCAGAGAGCTATCTGTGCCTCTGAGCTGTTCCTTGTCTTATCAAAGCTTAGTTACCGATAAAAACAACAACTTTTCCAAAAAACGTTTCAAAGTTCAGAATCTGTACTTAATTTTTCTCTCCTCTCCAGTGCTTAAAAACTTTGTAAATATAATTCATATATTCGAAGAGAATATCAAGAATTGAAAAATGAATTTCAAACAAAAGGCGATCAAAAGGTAAAGTATTAAACGATTGCTAAAAATGAAAGATTTTTTTTTGAATGAAAAGATAATTTTCATTAATATTTTTCACTCTAATTATCATATGTTTCGTATGTTTCCCATAAAAGTACCTTTCATTTAAGTGTGGAATAGCACAGGCTAATCATAGCCGTACTGTTAGCGTTGACCCCAATTTTTCAGATCAGGTTTTTTTCGTTGCGAACTCAGCGCTCAGAAGTTGTTTGGCATAGCATTCACTTCGTATGAGCAGAGCTATTCAGCAAAACCTACCAGAGCTTGGAATGACGTGAAGGTCATTCTATCCTACCAGAGCTGGAAATATGAACCGGACTAAAATATTCTCAGCTCACTCTCGAGTTCAGCCACAGATCTATCTGTATGTGTCTCTGGTATTGGCCTCAAAATGAATGCTCAGTTTTCGACGATAAATAGCTGTTATTTTTGTGCCGACTGTTCGACAAAATAAATAATTTGATAGTAATATTGATTTTTCAATTAATAGCTCACATATTATTCTGCAGTGAATCGTGTGAATGATCTCTGTTTTGAGTGGTGAAGAATTTCTTAAATATCAGAGTCAAATAGAGTCAGCTCTCCCTCTCCTACCCAGTGCTCAGTGAACGCAATCGCAATGCAAAGACAATCCCTTTTAAAGCACTCGAACTGACTGTCAATCGAATTGTTTTTTATGTTTAATTGTTTGTAAACACAAAAAATGTTTTCCAATGTTTTTAATGGAATTCCATTCGATTCACACAAAACTCTTCTGATTTTGACCACCAATTTGTCCATTGATTTGACCACTGATTCAGTTGATTATTGATCCCAACCACTAAATCACTGCTAATAATGAATTCTAACGAAAATCAATTGGACTTCGATTTCATTAATATTATTAAAAGCGAAGAATTTTTGAATTCATTGCAAAAATTGAATAATAATCTGATTTCCCAACAAAACAGTAATCACTTAAAGACTATCAGCGAATCGATCGATGGTTTAAACGAAAATCTTAAACAATATTACGACTCATTTGTTCTCAATTCTGAAGAGTATTTTGTCTGCAAATATGATGACTGCGAACAAACCGAAAGACAAGAGTCAGAGATCATTAAACACCTGAAAAAACATTTCAATCAACAGAAAGCCGGTAATTATCACCAACTGTTCCGCCATTTATCCGGAGTACCGTTTTTCCTACCCTTTTCTCATGTCTGTCCTCTATTACAGATTCAATGGAAGTGAAGCCAAACATATCAAACATAGTCTTCAATGATAGCAACGAATTGCTTCTTCCAAACAATCTCTTAATCGACGAGAATGTGGTCGATATGAAGCCAAACATCAAAACGGGTGACTCCGATAGGAAGGACTGTGCACTCGAAGACTTCACTGATTTAGAGTTATATATCGAGAGACGGGTTATTGATTCAAAAGAACGCTTCTATTGTCGATGGAGTGACTGTCGATTTGAGTCCCACCAAAAGAGCTGTATTACCCGACATGTCCTCAACAGACATCTCAACCCCAAACAGCCGAACCCATTCGAACAGATCGAGAGTTACAACGAAACCAAATACTGGGAAAAACTGATGACTTCTTCTAAACAATGGCTACAAAAACCAAACTCTAATGCAAAGAGCGCTCAATCGCTTCCAAACCTACTTCCGGCACTTCCACCGATGCCTCCACTAACAGGACCGCCAGTTCTGACGCCTTTTGTTGAGCCCGCATTCCAACCGATGGGTCAGCTCTTAGATGAAAAGCAATGGTTAGAACGGCTATCATCGATGGCATCACTTTCTGTGTTCGGGTCGCAAATGAGTGATAAAAGTTTTGAATCAAAAAATGGATTCGACGATAATTTGGATGAAAAGGATAGACTGAAGAATCACTTAAACATCAGCAACAAAGAGGAGAACATTCTTCTGAGTTGTAAAGGATTGGCGGCGATGTCTAAAGTCAGACAATACTACGAAAGTCAAGTAATCGACGGCCAAAAAGTATTCTTCTGTCGTTGGAAACAAAACGGAACAGTCTGTCAGTTCCAAACCCGAAAGAGTCAAAAGATCGCACAACACATCAATCTGTCGCACATAGGCGTCGAGTTCAAGTGTCCGAAACCCTTCTGTAACAAAGTGTTCAAAAACCCAAATACTTATCGCGAGCACCAGAAAAACCATATCTGCGGGTTCGGTATTTTTGGCTACGGGTCTAAGGGTGTGATCGGTGCCTGTCGTAACGAAAACCTCAACAGATATCGCGATCGAGTGGTCATCGAAGGAAAGAAGTTCTATCGCTGTATATATATAGTGAACGGTTCCCAATGCGGTGCAATCACCCGCTACCACATGGCTATGAAGAGGTTAGTTGTTTATCGATTGGCAATGAGCTGAGCGCTCACTGCGCTTATTCCAAACCCTGAAAAGCTATTTTTAGACTAATCAATAACTTAACCCTTTCTCGCACGTGTAGACACATCCATTCGCATACCTGTCCTCATAGGAAGAATTTGAAGCTGAAACAGAATCAGGAAGTCATCCATAAGATGAAGTCCGACACTTGGAATTTGGACCTCGGCTTGGGTTCAATGGCGTCCACTTCCAGCGCAAGTCTTAGCCCACTCTCCAGTCCCAACACTAGTAACACCCCAACAGAAGTCAAAGCCAGTCCAGTGGCAGCTAAGAAAACATATCAGTGCAGAAGAACCAACTGTACGGCCACTTTCGACAATACAGCAGACCTTCTGAAGCACGAGAATCTGTTGTGCAAATTCGTGAAGAATGGCTTAACGCAGAACCTCTTCAACAATAAAAGCGTCGGCAAACATATGCCGACAATCAGTAGCGAAGAGTTGGCCGCCTCTGCAGCCACTAAGCAGTCCGTACTGCAGACCAATGGCGCCAAAGTCGGCAACAATTCCAACACTAATCCGTCTCAAACGCAGAAACGGTCGGAAACTGCAGATAAATACTTGAGTACAAAGACTATGAATGGCGTCGATTATCATCTCTGCGTTTATCCGAAGTGCAAATTCACGAGTAAAGTACTGAACAAAACAATTGAACACATTCAGGGTCAGCACTTGGTGTCTGAACAGCAGCTTAATATTGAGTCCACTTTAAGTACAAACTCCACAAAACGGGTCCGCACTTCGACTGAATCTCCAGAAACTGACAGTTCGAAAGAGAATTCCAGCAAAAAGTCTAAATCCATCGAAATTGTCAGTAATGTCAGTCCATCGCAAGTCTTAGACCCGACGATCCCATCGATTAGCGGCCTCTCATCAGAGGAGCCGTATTTCAATCAAATCAATCCCTATTTAAGTGAAGCACAACAACAGATCAGCTTTACCTGCGATCTGGAGAACTGTGGCAAACAGTTCCGCAATCAGACCGCCTTAGCTCAGCATAAGATGAACCATATCTGCGGCTTCGGCATCAAAGGCCGCAAAGCTATTGGTGTCTGCGATTTAGACAACATTCGCAACTATAGGGAACAGATGGTCGTCGGCGATAAGATCCTCTATCTGTGCAAACTCTGTCGCAAAGTATCTGAAAATCGGAGTCAGGCCCTGATTTGCATTCATTCACATATATGTCCGGCACGACTGTCGGCTGTCGACCAACAGAACAGCGCTTTCACTGAAAGCGTTGTCCAAAAAATCATTGAAACGAATCGCAAACAGAAGACAAATACAAATCAGGGCTTAAAGACTACTCCGAACTCAATCGAAATAATCGAAATCTAAGTCTTTATTATGTCTTCGATTTTGATATCAATTTAATTATTATTACGACTGAAAACAAAACAGTTTTAATGCAATTTAACTGAAAGTTTAATATAAATTTTAAGAGTAAAACAACAAAACCATTGGAGAAAACATTTAATTCAACGGATAGTTTGCAATCATTCTTAAGCTTAAAACTCTTCCTTAAGTTCTAATGTCTTCTAAATCTCGCAAACAAACAAATCATTTGATTTTTTTTGCAAAACCAATCTGTTAACAGACAAAAGCATAATATTATTGAACACTTAATTAATACTCATTTTTATTTCAGACAACAAACAAACAAAAATTTCTTTTAATTAGAATTGAAACAAATGTCGAGTCTTTTCCCACTTTTGGCTTAATTTTAATTTTTTTTTTTTGGATTAACCGAAACATTAATTTTAGTTTTTATTATTTCTTACATTTTTCGTCGATTTATAAACACAAATATTTTTCGAAAACCTCTACTAATAGTTAAGTTCTATTTATTTTGAAAAAAAGAAAATTTATTTATTTTTCATTTAATTTATTTATTTCTTCATTTTTAGCCAATATTTTCAAATATTGTAATCAATTAAACAATACTTTAATAAAATATGTGTTTTAATTGTCTTCAGAATTGTTTTTATTATTCTTATCCGAAATAAATGTCTTTTAAAGTTTTCATTAATAGAATTAAAAATATATATAAAAAAAAGTTAAATTGAATACAAAAAAAGGAAGAAAAAAAATCAAAATATTGCTCAGAATTTGAGATATATTTTGACCTCCGAGATAATCGATTCAATTAACCAGAACCTATTAACTAGATCAGTTTCTAAATTGAGTGTAAAGTCAATTTAGGTTAAGTAGCTTTAGCTTAGGAATGCATCGAAACGAAAAAATGAAACAGTGTCAATTGGAAAATTACAAATAAAAATGGCTTTTTAACCTTGATTCGGCCTTGTTTATATGACTCAACAATTTGCTACTTGCAAGCTATTATTTAATTTGTTACGCATAAACTTCAAGCAACAGATCGATAAATTAATTTTCCTGATGACTTTATCCACAAAAACAATCATGGTAATTATAATTGAGATCACAAATGGGTTAAAACTGGCTAAAAAAGTGAAGTGGGTAAATATGGGTACTATTAATGAGTGGGAACATATTTTTATTTTCATTTGAATTTTTATCACATAATTTCCATATTCATAATGTTATTAGAAAAATATAAATTGATAAAGCTAAATTGCTGTGACAACTAATAATATCCAGTAATTTTAGTGATAATTATCTCAAAAAAAAAAGATTAGTGGTAAAGACAAGATGACCGGTTAGTGCCAAGTTATAGGAGTAATCCCACACCCATTCCTTATTTGCATGCGATTTAAAGACAAAAAGCGTTTGAAAGGAGAAAATTAAAGTCAAGTTTTTCAAGTTTTCCACCAAAAGAGTACTTTTGATTTGAATTCGAATTAACTGCAGTAATAAATAGTCCGGGGCATGTGCTGACGCGCTCAACTCCACTGTATAGGCCTCCCCAGCGCACACCCATCTTATGCACAGTGTGCTTTGGGTGCGACCTTTCCACTCAAACGCATTCCTTTATTCCTATTTTTACTCCGGGTTAGCTCTCAATGTGAACAATCGATTTAATAAAAAAACCTCGAATCAATATTTGCAAATTGTGTTAAATAAGACCCAAACTAATTGATGACAATAAGGAAAAAGTAAATCAGTTCTTAAATAATTGGATCAATTGGCGGAAAATCAGAGGAAAATCATTGAAAGTGTGTTTATTTTGCAAACAATGAGATGAGAATCGAAGAGCAAAACAAGAATCCATTGAATTAAATGATAATACCATCCCTTTTATGCTATTATGAAATCGTCGAAATCTCTTTGTGTCACAAACTTTTAAATCCAATTAATTAGCATTTAATCTGATTGTCATTAGTGTTGACACCGTTGGACAGTCTTAATATTGTTTGACTTATCCTTTGAGACCTCTTTTGACCGGTTTATGGCCCGAAAAGCGCGAACTCAGCGCTCATTGCATTGAAACGATCGCACAGACAATGAATGAAAAACCCATTACTCGAACGTCAGACCAAATGTCTGAAGATATCAATGAATCCGGCGATGATATTGCGGATCAAATGCAATGCGAACAGACTTTTATTGATACTAATACTGAAGACAACAAAACCGGTAAATATTTTTCACTAATTTTTATGTTAATATTAGTTTTTGATCTGAATTTCTGCTCGACTATTATGACTGCAGATGAAAACCAATTAAATAGCCAACAGATGAGCGAAGAATCAAACGATACGAAAAGGAATGCCAAATATGTCTGCGAAATAATCGGTTGTAACAAACAGTTCTCATATTTGAAGTGTTTTGAAAGCCATCGAAGGAATGAGCACTCAATCGGTGACAATAAAGACACTAAACTGGAGACGAACGGCGCCAAAGACATTAAAGCCAATTACAACCGCAACAGCAGTGATAATGAATGGGAACAGTTTGTCGAACGACGCGAAATGGATGGCAAAGAGAAACTGTTGTGTCGTCTCTGCGACTTTGGTCACAATCTTCGAGTTGTCATAAAACAACATATAATTAACAGTCATTTGACACAAAAAAGGGTCAGAAGTCGGCCCAAAATACACAGCGATTATGAATATTGGGATAAAATCCTGTTCAATAAGACTGGTATCAGAGTCTCGGGTGAACCCAAACCCGAACCCAAGACTAAAATCAAACCGAAACCCAAGCCGTCGGTGTCACCCAAACCGAAAAGCGCTGTAAATAGTAGTCCACAGAAGGCTGTGGTCACTCCCGTGAAACAGATTGCGTCGAAACCACAGACCGTTGCGAAACCACAAATTGAAACCAAACCTCAGATCAGTTCCAAAGTGAAGATTGATAGTGAAATTCTGGCCAAAAAGCACTTACAGATCGACAAAAGCAAATCAGATGTTCTTCTCAGCTGCAAGGGGTTGGCCTCAATGACTAAAGGTTTGCCATTATTTGTCTCATCCTTCATATACTCATTCATTTCATTTTCACTTCAAGTGTCCAAATATTTCGTCAAAACTGTAATCAATAATCAAAAGGTCTATAAATGCAAATTCGGAAACAAATGTCAGTTCCAGACGAAGAAGAGTCAGAAGATCGCTGAACACATCAATTTGTCGCACATTGGAGTCGACTTCAAGTGTCCAAAGCCGGGTTGCAATAAAGTATTCAAGAATCCCCATTCATATCGGGAACACCAGAAGAACCACATCTGTGGCTTCGGTAGCTTTGGCTACGGCTCTAAAGGAGTGATCGGAGTCTGTCGTAATGAAAATCTCTTCAAATATAGAGAGCGGATCATTATTGATGGCAAGAAGCTCTACCGGTGCAAAGTCTGCTTTGCCGTCACTCCATATTTCACGGGTTTGTAATCAAATATTAATCGAAGACTTTTTGAAATTAATTTCAATACTAATTGATTCAGGAATTAAACGACATTTACATTCGGCTCATATCTGTCCGTTTCGAGTGACCAGAAACCCGAATGCAATGGCCATCAAACAGGAGCCTTGGAATAATGGAATCATGGACTTCGAATTAGATCCGGAGATATTTAAGACCCCTTTTGTCTGTTGTTCCAAATGTAACGAATATTTCACAACAACTGAAGAGTTGGAAAAACATGAGATTACTTTCTGTCGGTTCAGAGATGATATTCTCGAGGAAATGCTGAAAAGTGAATTAGCAAAAGAGGTTCCCAAACCTACTGAAGAAGAAATCAAACCAAAAGCACAGGCAAACGGCACCGGCGGTAGACTTAAACTAAGCGAACAAATCAGACGTAATGTGAATGCAATCAACGAAAGTATTGCCAAAAATCTGTCGAATGAATCGAAACAAATCGATTCGGAAACTGAAAAGTCTATCGAAAAGTATATTTTTGTAAAGAATTTCGAAGGAACTGACTTTTATTTGTGTAAATTTAACGACGAATTTGAGTGCAAATTCATTAGTCGACAAAAGGACAAAATTAATGAACATATTCTGGAAAAACACTTCCCAAACGGCATTCACTTTCCCACTGATTTGTTGAGTAATTCCCTTCAGAGTCCTGTCTTTCCGATGAATATAAAACTGGAGAAAATGGACGACGAAGACATGGATGAGACGTTTGAAGATCTTATCAAACCGTCGACCTCAGGCTTCCAGAGCTTTCAAACCAATTACAGTATTGAACAGCACATTGAGATTAAGTCGTTGGACGGAGAACTCAACTACTTCTGCGTCTACGACACCAAAAAATGCAAATTCTATTCAAACGATTTGAATGAAATGCAATCTCACGTCAAGGAATCACACGTTTCCTTCGTCTGTGACGTCGAAAACTGCGGCAAACAATTCAAGAATGCGTTGGCTCTGAACGCACACAAAGTGAACCATATCTGCGGATTCGGTATCAAAGGCCGCAAATCGACCGGAGTTTGCAGTTTGGAAAACGTTAAGAAGTATTGCGGAACTGAAAAACTGGTCAACGATCAGATGGTTTTTCCCTGTCGTTGGGATGACTGTAAATTTGTATCTAAGACCAGGAATAATCTTTGGTCACACTGTCACTCAAGACATCTCTGTCCCAATCGAGATATGACTAATGGCAGCACTAAGAAGACAACTGTTGGCCGAAAAACCAAAGCATTTATTCCGAAAATCGTTGGATCGGATCGACAGTCTATTGACGATTCAATGGATGATTCGATGGACAACAGTTCGCAGTGCAGTAGCGAAAGACCTGAGCTCGAAGTATTGGGCACTTTCGGCACTCAGGAAAGCCTCAATAATTTTGTGAAATACAGCAAAGAAGTGGTTATCGATAACCAGAAAACAGTATTCGTCTGCTTATATCCGAACTGTTCGGTGACCCCTAGGAATCGCTCGTATTGTCCCCAAATCACTGAAGAATATGAGAACTCCTACACCACAGACTTCAAGCACAATATGATTAGACATATTCGGCGTCACTGCGGAGGTGAACACCACTTGTTTGGCTCAATGTCTCAGCTATTCTAACGTTTAACTTTTCTTCAGATAAGCCCTTTGTCTGTGGAATCAATGGCTGCGACAAGAGGTTCAGCTGTTCCTCTCAGTTCAAACACCATCAGTCGACTCATTAGAATCATTGGAAGAGCTCTTCACTAATTGGCAGGAATTTAAGTTCGATTCAAATTAATCATAAGGTCTTCGAGATTGTAATCATTTATCTTTTCATATGAAATAATAATAATTAGTTTCTCATCTTTGGTCGGAATAGTTGTGATTCTTATATAAACAGATATTTTTTAGTATCGAATTATAGTTCCTTTAATTTATTAATAATCTAATAATAAGTTAAATCAAATAATAATTTTTTCCTTTTTTTGCAAATATTGTTTTAAAAAATATATAATTAAATTTCCATAACTTTTTGGTTTCAAATCAAAAACTTATAACTTATTGTCTGTAAAAAACCAATAAAACTTTTCGACAAAATCTACTATTTTTGTAAAAATATTTTCCTTTAAAATGTGTTCATTTGATGACAATTCGAGTAAAGTTTGCTCGAAATGACTGCCATTTTGTCAAATTTATTCGAAACAATTGATGTGTCTATGGACTTTTAGGCTATGGCTATGGCTATGGCTATGGCTATGGCTATGGCTATGGCTATGGCTATGGCTATGGCTATGGCTATGGCTATGGCTCGGTAATTATGGTTATCGCATAGCAACTGATTAGGAACTGCATAGAAACGTACGTAAAGGATAGCCAGAGGGGATTATAAGGCCTATAATAAATAGTATAATATAATAGACCATAAAAATTACATTTATTTGTTTAGGCGATTAAAATTACATTTTCGACAATTCAACCAAATTTAAGCTCTCGAAGTGAGCAAAGCTGACACATTTTGATCAACCTCGGTAATCAATTAGTGTGCACATCCCTGTTCCGCCACATTAATTCTGTCATTTCAAATAGAACTTGAAATTTGAAAAATTTGCATAATTTAAAATATTTTTGGAACTAAAATATATTCGTCACTAAGACTCAGACATTTAATTATTCAAATTATAAAATGAAGCCCTGAAATTGTCCAAGATGCTTTGGCTATTTTCAACAGAAACTTAATTAATTTGGAATTCTGAGTCACCTTGACTGCCCTTATAACTAATTATCAGAAAAACTAATCTATAAATTGTACCATAAAAATAGCAAATATTTTCCACTAATAAACAGAATGAGAGCATAGTTTGGAGGAGTTTAGAGCACATAAACATAAGAGATTGAGAGAATCGACCTTATACATTATACATTATACAGTATACTTTATACATCACAACCAGCATTGCAACATTCAAACAGTTTTTGTTGTTGTAGCTTCTGCATCCATTAGCAACTCAGCTTGCTAATTGGATATTCAAATTCAAGATTTTTTTGTCTGAACCAAGTTTGAAATTGAATGCATCGATTGCCAAAAACGGTGGCAATTAATTGACTGTGGCTTCCATTCTTGTGGTGAAAATGATCAAAATGGCCCTCCTAACTATTGTGTCTGGTGACTGAATAAAACAACTTTCAAGCTCTATTAAATCAAAGTGGGTTATCAGTTAAAAGTTCAATGATGAACTCGTGCGCCTCATTTAAGGCCAATTGGAAGCAATGAATAGAAATGATGAAGTTGTCAAATATTTTCAACAATATATTATCTTATCGGAGAGAAAACACTCCATTCTCTGTTGTCTATCGATGGCAAGCATTAAATTGATTAGAATTTGCTCATTAAAAGTCCTAAAGACAACCTAAAGACAACTTAGACAACTTAAAGACAACTTAAAGAGAACTTCATTTTGAAATTGTCTTTAAATAAGTAATAATAGTGGTGTCAGTGACAAAGCAGTTTGAAATATCCTGATTTGCAGGTTGTTGGAGTTTGCTGCAAGCGCATTTTAATCGCAGTCTGTTGACCCAAACACTCCATACAATGACTGCACTTTGGAGACAATCCCTTCCCATTACGTTATGTTTTTTGATTTACGGCTGTTTTTAGCGTTTTGTCTTCAATGACAACCAATTTTTGATTAGATTTTTAGCGCTTAAATGAAATCCAATTTCATTGCTGTTATTGTCGATTATTGAACAGATTGTCTTCTTGTTTACCATTGAGTAGAATGTCGGCAAAGAGTGCTGTCGAGACAGATTACAACCCAATGACAATGTCGAAAATGGTGGCTCTCAATAGGTTCTCCAAAGACAAGTCGTTTGAAGAGAATATGGACGACTTCTATGACATCTTCATATCGGAAGATGGCAGTGAACTGTTCGCCTGCAAGTTCGACGCCTGTCCTAACGTCGAGAAACAGGAATCAGATATCATCGAACATTTGAGGCAACACTTCTGTACGCTTTGATTGTCTTTTGTTCTGTTGTTTTAATTCTAACCATTTTGGTCTTATAGCGGAAGTGCCCTCCAATGCCATTGATATCAACCTATCGGACAATTCTGGCGAATCTCTGAAGAAATGTAAACAAGAGTTTGATAGCGACGTCGAGTGCATCGACATCTCAGACGACGACACCATTGAGAGCGAGTCTGAACTGAAGGACATTTGGAACAACACTTCAATGACCGCTTTGGAGACCAATTCAGTGGAACCGACGACCAATGATTGGGAGCAATGGGTCGGACGCGGCCTCACAAACGGCAAACAAGTGTTTTACTGCAAGTACTCCGACGAGTGTCAGTTCACAACCAATCTTCGGATGAAGATTAAGACTCATATAAACAAACATTTTGAGACTAAAGTCAGTCCCAAAACTGAGTTCAATCAATACGAATACGAATATTGGGATCAATGCCTGAGTCATGTCTTCAATAATCAAACGGCAGCTGAGAGTCAATCGACAGTACCGTTGGATGAGAGCACTCCATACTCGAGAGGCGCTTCCAAAAACAACTCAAAGAGTAAATCAAAGTCTGGTGCTAAACCGCCAACGAAAAGGGGATTAAGCGATGGGGTCAGACCTCCAAATAATTCATTTAATGATAATTTTGTTGAGACACCCACTGAAGTTCCCGATACTTCCGGTCTGATCGATATCAACTTCAATCACAACAATACTATTCTGAGCTTAAAGGGAATGGCAAGCGTTAAGAAACTGGAAAAATACATTCAGTGCCAAGTTATCAATGGATTGAAATATTTCTGTTGTATTTACGGCATTGCAAACGGAAAGTGCGATTTCAAGTCCCGGCGCTCTCAGGAGACAGCAAATCATGTTCATTGCGCTCATTTAGGCTTCTTTTTAGAGTGTGTCCGCCCCGACTGCGACAAAATATTTCGGACTCCAGGCTCCTGGAGGGAACACCAGAAGAATCATATCTGCAATTTTGGGTTATATGGCTATCAGAGGGGAGTGACCGGCAAATGTCGTAATTCATACCTTCTTCAATACCAAGATAAGGTTATAGTTGAGGGCAACCACAAGGCATACAAATGCAAATGGAAGGGCTGTGGGTTCGTTACCAGACAGAGAACTGCCTGCAAAAGGGTATATCCAAACAATTCTTAATTAATGAATGTTCTAATTATTTGTTATTCTGTTTGTCAGCACATTCACAACAGTCATGTCTGTCCGTTTCGTAGGAATAAGCAGTGGAAGAAGGAGTTGTTGAAATACATGGAACTGAAGTCACACATGACTGACAAACCCATTCCAATTGACATAAATAATGAGAGGATATTCTTCTGTAGTCTACCCCAATGTAATGCTGAGTTGGCCAATGAGACAGATCTTCGGCGACACGAAACCCAGTTTTGCAAATACAAGAACACTTCCAATAAATTAGTTAAAAATAGCCAAAACGGTCACACCGTTGCCTCAAAGGACAGCCAGAAACCTAAAGCCGTTGCGAAACTTGTCTTTTCTTCTCCAATTCCATCGACTTCCGGATTGAATGTCCCTCAAAGTCGAGGCGAAGACTCGAATAAAAAGAAAACATTAGAAACTAATGCACCGATTGTTGAGAACGGCCACAAAGTTGATGACCAAAAGGTTTCAACTAATATGCAAACAAATGGTCAGAATGTGATCGATGCGGACCGACTCAAGTGTGAGAAATATATCGAAAGGAAGTTCTACGACGGCATCAACTTTATCCTATGCACTGCTCCCAACTGCAAGTATACCACTAAAGACGATGACAAGATCTATGACCACATCAAACGCTCCCATTCATTGGCGCCGACAAGAGTCTGTGCTCAGTCTGTGGCCGACATTCGACAGCTAAGAAAACGAAGTCAGTCATCCATCGATTCAAATGAGACCATCATTTCGAAGATATCGAAGAGTTCAACAATCAGTAGTCATCAGAGTTCGACAGTTTGTATTCCAAAAGCAAAAGAAAAGACGACACAAAACGCTTTGCAAAAAATACCTCAAAGTTCGGCCCAAAGTTCGTCAGAAATCTCACCGAAAAAGACTCAAAAATTGAGTACAAATTTGCCGGAAAAGTCAATTAATAGTAATCTGAAAAATAAATTCAAAGGTTACTATAAAATCAAACGCATCGAATCGGAGCCCTTTTATTTTTGCGAATATCCGTCCAGTCAGTGTCGCTTCTACTCCAAGACAGAGAAAGAGCTGTTCGATCACATCAGTCAAACCCATATCGTCTTCAGATGCGATATTTCCAATTGCAAACGACAGTTCAAAACAGAGGGTCTCCTCGAAGTACACAAACGGAACCACATCTGCGGTTTTGGCATTTTAGGCATGAAGGCCACCGGTGTCTGTGCTCTCGAAAACGTCAGGAAATACAGGCGAGAGATTCTTGTCAACGGTCGGTATCGTTATGAGTGCAAAGTCTGTAAATATCAGTCGGACACGAAAAGCACAGTATTATCTCACGCCCACAACCGCCACATTCACCCACAGCCACCCCCTCAGTGATGTCTCCACTAATTCATTCAAGTTTTACTTTTCTGCCACTCATTTATTTTAAGTGAATCTCAAAATGAATGTTAAATCAGTTTTTATTATTGACTTTAAAGTTCTTTTGGTTTTTTGGACTGAAATCGAAGCGATTTTTCAAACAAATCATAATATTTTAACAAATTATTCCATTTATAAAGTTTTGATTTTGATCCTAGCAAATGTTTTATTTATTGTTTGCTCTAAATGTGTCGGTTCCCTTTAAATTATTAATGAATATTAATCTCATTCATTGAATTTCAAAAACAAATTGCTTTAAAAATTAGTTAATAATTATTATATTTAAAATAATTTTCAAATTTCATTAAAAATTATTAAACTTTTTTGGTTTTAAATTATTTAATCCACTTTTGTGTTGTTTTTGACGAAAGGATTGGAAACCTTAACCACTCTGTCATTGAGAGGCATCTGTTCTCTTGTATTGTGAGTCAGTTGTCTGGTCTGTTGATTGATGGCTTCTCCTTTGATCTGCCGGAAATGGCTTAGCTTTGGAAAAGAGAGATCATTTACTTAACAGTCATTTGATAGTATAGTTTGAAAAATACTTGTTTTGCAGTCATGTAAATAGGATCGGTGAATATTATAAAAGTGGCGGTAGGACTGCAGGGGGGTGTCGTCAAACTGCCATCATATTTGTAAAAGACGTCTCTTTTCTTAGGCAACAATTCCTTCAAATTGATGGGTACTTTGAGTCGGCAGTTATGACTAAAATTTCTGATTTTTGGCAACACATCAATAATGGGGGTCAAAGCGGGGTTGTGCGCCGCCAGTTGCACCACACCATACTCTGTTATCCTTTTAGTTTCAATGAATACAGTCACTACTACCAGTCCGTCCGGTCTGTCTCTTGCATTCGACATATTCCCAAACTTTTCGTTCCAATGAACTAAATGTAACTTAAAAATCAATTAATTTAATGATAATTAAGTGGAAGTTGTGTGGAAAACCTCTCCGGATCTCTTCACATTATTGATGGAGTGTTCGGAACCGTTGAACTGATTCAGACCCCAATGAAAATGAAAAGAATCCAAAATAAACTTTTCGTTATTAACGGCTTCACCGGAAACGTAGGGAATTTGGTTCTTATCGTTCGGATGCAGAAACACACGAACTCCACAAACAAATTAGTTTTACAACTAAATAGACTGAGCTTTATTCAAAAATACCTGTGTGTCCATTATTCTGAGCTGTAGTCTTATGAAACTGTTCGTCGTAATTATAGAACTCAATCTTCAAATGAGAATCGATTTCGACTTTTGTTGAGTCAATATTTATCGGCGATTCGTGACTTCCGTTACATGACTGGAAGTGTTCCTCCCAATCACTTGTTTCTGTTTAAGCAATATATATTGTCAAATGAGCAAGGCATGCTTACAATAATTAATACTCTCATAATTCCAGTCGTCATCTCCGAAACTTGGTTTTGTTGCAAGAATAAAATTCAGATGCAATAAAATTATAACAAAAATTGGTGCAAACATTTCAAACACATTAATCAATTGATTCTATTTTAGAAGACTTACAAAATTGTCAAACCTTTAGATGAAAGTCGACTTTTAAATCATTAATCATTTGATTTTGTATGCAAATAACATTAAGTAAACTTTTAAATGACATTTATTTTTTATCTTTCAGTGTAATCACACAGGTGTTCCCTCAAAAGCAGAGGTGGTCAAGGCATATGGCCAAGGCATAGGGGGTTCATTTGGAATATCTAATGGAAGAGCAATTTAGCAAGATACTTGATAAATAACTGAAGAGAACAGACCACATAACGTCAGCTCTACTTCATTCAACTACACTGTATTTACTTAAAAAATTATACAAGTTTTTGATCAATTGGTTGATAATCTTTTTTATTAACTGAAAGCAAATAACAGCTGAGTTTACAATGAATTGAAATCAATTAAAATTCATTGATTTGTTAGAAATCCGATATTTATTTAGTAATCTGAAAGTTATACAACATTTTCATTCACTCAAAAATGAAAGTCAAACGAAAAATAGTCCAACAAATAGTAATATTAATTAAAAACAATATTAAATAGTTATAAATGAAAACTTTAATAAACAAATTGTAAAACACAAACAATAGATTTAAAAAACAAAATTAAGACAATTTTTTGGTCATTTTTAACTTTAAAGGGATTTGTTTCGTAAGGACTGAGTGACTCCTTCAGAGATGTGGCCCCAAACGTGTTCGACGATCCCTTGGACTGTGTCCGAAGTGAAGATACAATTAATGCATTTAAACAAAAACTTTTTGGTATCGTTTGATTGGAAAGTATAGGTCTCGACCAGAGAACAGACGCTTTCCACGCATTTCAATAACAAATTCTCATTATTACTCTTTATCTCAGAATTAGAAATCGGATTAATTCTGTTCGACAATATGTCAGAAGTGGTTTGAATTTGGTTTTCAGCGCAGGTCTGCCTATTGATAGGTTGACCACAATTATTGATGACATATTGGGTGACTTCTTCGAAACCGAATTGGGCTGAAAATGATTGAATGCTGTCCTTTGAGAGCAATTCTTCTTTCATATTATTGTTAATCGAATCCATTGAATAAATGAGTCGATTGGTTAATGATTTGACATTTGATACTTTTTTAGGACTACTCTTCCATTCGACTCTCGGCTCAACCTTCGGGTCAACAGTCGGTACAGTCGGTACGGCTTTCGGTTTGCATTTGTCTTCAATCAAAGACTCAGATATCGACTGATCTGAAAGATTGTGCTGTCCTTTCAGGTGTTTACTTAAAATCCATTTTGTGGCAAACATTTTATGGCATTCCTTACACCTGAAGCCAAACGGCAAATGAGTTTTAAGATGAAGACTCAGTGCCTTCCGAGTCGTATAAGTCTTGAAGCAGTTCTGGTGATTACATTTGAAGGGCTTGTCCTCAAAGTGTCTCATCAGATGACATCTGAGGTCACACCTCTGATAGAATCGTTGTTTGCAGTCATCGATTGGACAGACATATGGCTTCTGTTTGGACACAATTACTGATCAAAAGATAACATTTCAAACCAATCGAAACCTGTTTTAAATGTCTTCTAATATGGCGTACAATCAGTGAAGACTTATTGGTGGAGAAGTGACACAAATGATGGACGCATCGGTAAAACTGACGGTTCTCTTCTTTGACTTTCTCGAAGTATTCGACATAATTGTGGACACAATCGGTGTTTGCGTACAATTTGTTGAGCTCTTCGTCCACCAAATTCAAGTACGTTTGCATCGATTCTTTGTATGGATTGTCTCCACTCTTATCAGTGATTTGTCGAAGAAATGAATTCATTTAAATTGAATTAAAACTACTTTTCAGTCGAATTCGGATTTCTTTCGATAATTGATTCTATTTTATGGTTGGCTTTGCTGTCAAACACTAAAACTTTTGATTCCTTCAGACTTTTGTTTACAGTTTTTTCAAAAGTTACGTTTTTGTGAACTTTTTGTCAAAATTGACTGAAATTCGTTCAAACAATTTTTAATCTCATATCACTAGAGTCTTGACCCACACTTATCTTGGTAATCTTAGTATTGAACTTGTGGCAAAGATGACATCGAGTGTGAACTATCTAGACGCAATTGTATTACTTATGCTTTTGTTGCAATCAGTCTTTATAGTAAACAATGTCATTCAATTGCAACTTCTATTAAACTTGCAAGAAAATTTTATTCTCGCAATTTTCAAATAAGTCTATTCATCTAGATGATTGTCTGCTTAACTAGCTAACTACAAGTTTAATTGGAACTAGAATCAGATCAGGGTATATTTTTGGAATTATGCCTTTTAGAAAAAAAATCTCTAGGTAATGTTTATCTCGGATCATATTTGTCTAAGATTTTTCAGTCTGTTTACCAAAAACACTCTTCGGATAAACCACTTTATAAAATCAACTTTCAATTTTGAACAGGGATACACAATGAACGTGACCTAGGGAGATACAGGAAGGGAATAATTACTCATTTTTCTTGCTAAATTTAAAAAGATAGAAGGAGGGATATCTTAAAAATGGCTACCGGAAACGCCAATTTTCCGCCATTTTGTTTTTAAATACGCTCATTTCCTGTAGTTTTAATTTTTAATTAGTTTAATTGAGCCACAATTAATCTAATTGCTCATGTTTATAAGGCTAAGAATTCAGAACAAGATGGCGGAGTTTGACAACTGCTGGAAATGGAAATTTTCGAAGGAGGGCATTTTTCTAATTGTAGTTATGTTTTAATGGGACAATTTTTTCAAAAATGAAAATAACCTGGGAATCACCAAATCTTGGACCTAGGGGGAGGATGATATTCCAAGAAATCCCCCTTGTGTATTGCTGGTTTTGAGTCACATGATTTAAAAACTAATATTTGCAAAATTATACAAAATAAATCTAAGTGGAGCCAATTAGTCAAGATTTAGCCTAAAATTAACCGTAAATCTTGTGAAATATTGAACGTTTGCAACCCTAATTATATATGATGGTTCTTTAAACAAGGACCCGCCCGACCACCACATATCTGTTCCCCATAATCTTAACTGATTGATAGATACTGTAAGTGTAATTAGTGGTCATAAATTGGATTCCAACCTGGGTTTTTTACATTTTATTTGGACTTTTTCAATCAAAAAGTTGACTAAGAGGTGCGAAAAATTAAAATTTATTGAATACATAATCAGTATAATCGAGCTCATTTGTTTCAGATGAAAAATGGCTTCTGCCCTGGGGCACTGACACCTCAATAATTCTGCCATTAAGTTGTTGTAAATTTCTTGTGTTGGAAATAATTCTTTCAGTGTTTCCTCTCTTCGACTCTTCTAATAAACGTCTGAATTGTGATACCTTTGAAAATAATACGAATAAATATTAAAGAAATTAAAAATTGTTGAGTCGTTTACCTGAAAAGGACTAATCCTAATGGGATCGGCAAATACAATAAAAGTGACAGTCTCTGCGCAAGGTGGAGTAGTTAGTGATCCGGGGTACTGGAAAAATAATTGTCTATTTCTTGGCAAAAGTTTTCCAAAATTGAATCGTTGGATAACAGAACTGGAGTTGAAATTAATGATTTGTGGTAGAGCTCTAATTATTGGTTCCAGAGCTCTGTTGTTCTCTCGGCTTATTTGCAAGAGGACAGTGACCACAACAATGCCATCTTTCTTCCCAAGAGCAGCCGAAAAGCGTCCATATTTTTGGTTGTAATGAACGAAATGTATCTTAAAATAAAAATACAATTGAAGTGACCAATGAATTAAAGAAGGATACCTCGGCTGAACCAAATTTACGATCAACAGAATGTTCGGTTCCCTCAAAATTGTTGTCTCCCCAATGAAAGTGCATATTCTGGAAGACGTAAGGGTCGCCATTCCGCCCAAAACCGATAGTCATCGGTGGATTCCGAGAGTTCAAAGTCAATTCAGCTATAATTGAGCCAAAATTTAGCAAAACGAACTTGAGTAAAAGTTGGGTACATACCTGTATGTCCAGTATTGTGAAGAATGACATTGCGGTGCGCTATTTCATAACTGTTGGTATTCAGTCTTAAGTTTGCATTAATTCGCAATCGATTAGTGTTAATGTTGACCGGAGACTGTCGACGACCCCCACAACTATTGAAACTCCGTCTCCAACTATTCTGATCTGATTAATAAAAAATAGGTTGAATTAATTTCTTGGTTAATAAGACAGTTGACTCAATAAATACCCCGATAAGTCCATTCTTGAGATAATACGAATGAAAAGCAAAATACGAAATAAATATACTTTGAAAACATTTTTGTCAAAGAAGATCAAAATATTTTAACGTTTTTTTTAACTTTTCGAGTCGTGGCGAGAAAAGACTCAGCTCTTTAACTGATTTTATTAAAGACAAAAGGAAACCAACGTGATCAATTACGTGAATATTTCTGATTTTGTCTATTTTCCAACTAATATTTATTTGGTTTGACGCGGAAAACAAGAGTTTTATCGAATTGAGTGAAAAGGATAACGAGGACAAACATCCTTCAAACAAAGCTTCCTTTCAAATGATTCCTATTATCAAAAGTATACTGTTTTATGATTCTAAATATTCAATTAATCCTAGACAAAAGTTATTTTTTGTTGTTGATAAGAACTATTTCTAATGAAGTTTTTTTACAATTTCTGATTATCAGAAAACTAAATGAAAATGAACTTGCAAGTTTTTTCTTTTGTTTTTAAACTTTTTGAGTAATTACAATATTTGTTTGTAATGTTTTGGAATTTTTAAACAAATCATTGATTATGAATACATTGACAATAAAATTATTACATAAACAATGCTTTTCCAAAGTATGGGAAACACAAGACATCGCCTGAGAGTAGGTCTTAATGTAGAGGATATGCGTCAGTAGTGAACACTCTGGAAATCCATAGGAATCGTTCTGACAGTAGTTGTAGTGCGGGAAAGCAGATCGGAGGCACAGAAACCGGTGTCACTTATGTCTGTCATTGAAGGAGTTCTCACATCTGCTCTTCAATAGACCAGTTTTAAACCAATGGTTGATTCGCACGAATAAATTCAAATGAATGGCAAAATTGGGGAAACAGTCGTTTAAAACCATTGCCTTATACTTGACTTTAAATGAAACTAATAAAAAGTTCAAAATATTTCCAATTTGTTTTGATTTTGTTTAATCCTGATTAATTGTTTGATGCTCTAGCAACAAGAGTCTACTGAGAAAATTTATTTTCGCCAAATAATGTGTTCAATAAATGAATTGCCGAAAGACATACGTTTTCTTTGCGAATGGACTCATGATTTCGATAAACTATTGGCCGATAGATTTGCTATGAAATTGTTTGCGGTATAACTTTTTGATAGTTCAGTTTTGAACAGATTCTAATTTGCATGTTAAAATGATTGCAGCAATTCTTGAAAAAAGAGTACAGTTATGAAAACCTCAAATTCTGGTTGAGCTGCAAGAAGTACACAAAGATTGATAACAGACAAAGGGTAAGGGCTTTGACATCAAGTCTTTGGTTTACAATATTGTTATGACATTTACGTTCACTGATAGCGCATCGAAACAGCAAAATATATTTACGACAAGTATCTGAAGCCCGGCTCTGAACAGACCGTAAATGTTGACAACAGAGCATTAATTGCTGTTGAATTACATCTGGAAGACCCCGAACCAGACTTGTTTACAATTCCAGAGAAACAGGTATATTTATAAAAGTTTAATTTTTTTCCGAAGTAGTCCTCCAATCAATAGATGATATCTAAGCCTCTAATGAATGTTTCAATTGTTTTTCAATGAAATTTCTACAGATTTATGAATTAATGAAAACCGATTGTTATAAAAGATTTCTAAAGTCTTTTTATTCGAATAATATGAGTGAAAATCTATTTCATGAGAAAATGTTTGAAAAACATAACAAAAGTCCGACCAATGATACGGAACACCCGTTTATTAGTGAAAAGTATCGGAAGAATGCCTACAAAAAACTTAAAAAATTAGAATTAAGTGAAATAAATCGAAAAATTGCAAAAAGAAAACTACTGAGACATCTGAGCCCAAAGAGAAAACTAATCAATAGACCAAATGATGAAAAGCAGACCACTCTTTCGACACCAGAATGCCATCCAATGAAATGCGAACGAATGCAGAGATCAACTCAAATGGAGTCAATCCAATGGATTCAATCAAATATGTCGGCCTCCAAACCAAAGCTGAATAACTCTAGTCTCTCAACCATTGAGAAAATGCGTTCACTAATTATTGTCTTCACAAATGGTTCCCAAGAAAAAGTCGATTTATATAAATCAGAAACTATTAGACAGTTATTGGATAGAGTGTTGAAAAAGCGAAAACTCAACTTCACCTCATTTGAAGCCTATCCCATGGGCTCTGACAGAGTAATCAGTTTTAATCTTTTAAAAGAATGGTTTGAAATAAATTCTTGACTTAAAATCTCTTTTCTTTAAGGAAATTGATTTAAGTACTGATGTAATGGATCTGAAAAGCGATAGAATTCGTGTCGAACAGAGGGTTGTCTTTGAAGTGAAACTTCCAAACGGGTTGACTGTTAACGTTAAGTCAAAGCCTTCGATAATCAGTGCTAAGGTCTTAAATCCGATTCTTACTGAATTCAATCATAAATTTGATCCAGAATATTTTGAAATCAGATTTGTAAGTATTGTTTAAATAAGATTTTGGCATGCTTATTTATATTTACTTTAAAAGGTTGACGACTGGAAGCGTTTGGAATCAGATATGCCTATATTCTGTGCAGATAATCGAAAATTAGTCGTTTTATACCAAGGAATTAATGAATCTAAAAGTATTGGAAAAGAGTCTGTTCTTAGAACAGACTTTCCTTCCATTTATCAAAAAGAAAAGGAAAATTTGAAAAACTTTTTAGAAAATGAAAATAATTTTCTTCGAAATACGAATCAGAAAAACAAAGAATTCTTAAACATATCTGATATGAGTTTTAATGACAACTTCAGATCTGAAGAGTTTTTCAATGATCTCATGAAGTGTTCACAAACCGTTCCTAAAGAGACAAAACAATTAAGACTTTCGCCAAAACTTGAATTCTTCAATAAAACCAAAAGTTCCGATAAAAAGGAGAATATTTTGGATAATATAATGTTTTTAAGTGAAAAACCAAACGATAAGTATTCACATAAAGACTTCAGTCAACAAAAAAGACAAATAAATTCTCCCAAACTTAAACTGATTGACTTCAAGAAAAAAAGTTCACCGATTCTTAAATCAGATCAATTGTATGATAAACGGTATGTCCGACGAAAAGATAAAGTAGTCGAAGATGACCCGTGTCCTGTGAAGAGTTATGGACATCTACCTTACAATTCAACCGACAGAAAAAAATCCAATTCTATTAAGACTTTATCTAAATTTCATAAGACTTCGAGTGAAAAGCTTTTGTCGGAAACACAAATCCCAAACAATGTAATTATTCCCGAGTTTTTCAATTTCAAATGAAATCACTTATTATTTAAAGAACTTCTGAATAAATTAATTGAATTCCAAGAATTGTTCTTTTATTGTCAATAAACTGTTGGATCAATTGTTGAATGTATTTGCAATGAATTCTTTTGTGTTGTATATCATTGCGTAAAAGTAATTGCAATAAAACTGATTTGTTTTCAAGTAATCTGAATAAACAAAACTTTATTTCCTAATTATTTTTACAAATCGATTGAAAAAAATGGAAAATTAATTGTAATATAAGCCAATGTTTGTCAGCAGTTTATTCTAATTGGTATTGAATAAAATGTCATTATTCGCCACATTTTTCAATTCATTGAAAATTTTTGGATTCAATTTTATTATTATTTTGATATTCAATTCAAAATCTGTTAAAAGTAGGATTCATGGAATTATTTATAGCTCGCTAACTAACGTCTATTCCCGTTCAAAGACCAGTGCCCAGACGTTAATCCTCCACGGGGTGGATATACAAAAGTTGCTTGTGTCAATGTTTCGCCAGGCTCAAACTTCGAATGCCAGCTTGAATGCAAGCCAGGGTGTGTAGAGATTCCTCCAGTTAAACTAGTATGCACAAATGTTTGGAATCCACAACCACCTGGCCTGAACGCTACATGCAGACCTAGCGACTGTCCAGCAAGAAGTATTCCAAATGGAAGTACTTGTGGATCAACACCTGTCGACAGAAGTTGTACATTTACCTGCAACCAAGGTCACTAACCTTTTGGTTATGACTTCCTTAAAATGTAACAGTTCTATGATCAGGTTATCAGATATCCGGTCAAACAACTTTTCGATGTTTGTTCCAAGATACACCACCAAGACAAATTTGTGAGACTGATTGGGATTCATCTAGACTTCCCGTCTGCACACAAATCCAATGTTCACCTGATTTGATGCAACCAACGAACGGTTATTTAGACGGCAATTGTCAGAGGGCTGTCATCAATCAAGAGTGTAGAGTAGGTTGTAATAGGGGTTATAGTCTAGTGCCCAACAATCCCATTATTCGGTGCACATCCAGTGGTTGGAATCCATCATCGGTTTTGCCTATTTGTCAACAAATCCGTTGTCCAGAACTTATTCCGAGGGATAACCTTATGTTTACGGACAGCTCTCAATGCAGATTTGGAACCCCAGGCAGTCGCTGTCAATTCATTTGTCCCTCTGGTTATTTTCTCAGTCCAAATATCAATTATCTAGACTGCACTAGCAATGGTCAGTGGTCAGGGCAGTTACCCAGTTGTGTCAGAAGTAAGTTATAGTTGTTTTTCAAATTTCTAAAAAGAATTATAATCTTTAAAATAAAGTTTAATCGACAATATTTCTATTATTCTTGTATCCAAAATTCGACATTTTTCCAGAATAACCCCCACATTGACAAATTTGCAGAGATGAAAAATATTATCCTGATTATACTTTATTTCAATGGTAGCCTATTTTCCTGATATAACTTCACCAACAAATGGTTTTGCGGTGTAGAGTTGGCTGTTCTCTGGATTTATAATCTTTAAGATAATTAATTTGATATTAATTACCACTAACTTTAATCGACAATATTTCTGTTATTCTTGTATCCAAAATTCCAAGATTGAAATTTTATTAAAATTTATGAGAAAGTTTCAAAAGTAGTTGATTTAAATTTTAGCCAAGGGTCATAGAATAGAATAAAAACCTCTTGTTTTCGAAAATTTGTATTTTTTAATTGGCGGTGAACATAGGATTTTTATAGGAATTCGAGTTTTATGTAGAAAAAGCACCATTGACAAATTTAAAGCATCCAAAAATGTGACCCTAATTGTAATTTATTTCAATGATAGTCTGTTTTCCTGATATAACTTCACCGACAAATGGTTTTGTTGAAGGTGTTTGTCAAACCCCTGCCGTTAGTCAAGAGTGCAGAGTTGGCTGTTCTCCTGGTTATAGACTGAACCCAAATACACCTATAATCCAATGCACTTCCATTGGGTGGAGTCCTTCACTCATTCCAGTTTGCCAAAGAATCAGTTGTCCAGAACTTATTCCGAGCGATAATTTAATATTCTTAGACAACAATCAATGCAGATTTGGAACCCCAGGCAGTCGCTGTCAATTCATTTGTCCGTCTGGTTATTCTCTCAGTCCAAATATCAATTATCTGGACTGTAATAATAACGGCCAATGGTCTAATTTTGGGGAATTACCCAGTTGTCAACTGAGTAAATGAAAAAGCTTCTTGTTTATCATTTCCATCAACGATAAAAATAATCAAATTTATAATTATTCTATTAATTTATTTCTATTATAAAACTAATGGGTATTCTTGTATTAAAGCTCAGTGCGGAAGTGTAGTGATCCCAGAATATGCCAGAACTTCGGGCGAATGTACGACAAGTGTTACGACATTGAATTCAGTATGCAACATCCAATGCTTCCGAGATTGTTACCTCGCTGACAATACTAACTCAATGGATCTCAAGTGTATTGGACAGACAAGCAATCAAGGTTGGGATCGACAGATACCTGATCGATGTCTAAGGCCACAAACGTGTGATCCAACTACCGTTCAATTTGGATCCGCCTGTTTAACCACTACAGTTGGACAGACCTGTATTTTTAATTGTTTGCAGGGTACTATTTTGATTTTATTTGCTAAAAAACAAGTTTATCCGAATGAATGAAATCAATGAAAAGGTTATCGACATTCTGGAGATAATATGTTGAGGTGTGTGGAGAATCGTGTGCCTACGAGCCAAGATATCTGTCTGAAGCCGCTTTGGTTACCCTCTCCCTCAAACCAACAGCTTTGTATTCGAATCACGTGTCCAGATATTCCTCAACCAATTGGTGGTCAATTGATACAGGGTGTTTGTACCAATGCTGGTGTTGATGACGTGTGCACTTGGACTTGTGGTCCCGGATATCAAAGCCCTTTGAACAATGGTCAACAAATGACAGCCCGGTGTCAAATCAACGGGCAATGGGATGGACCCACTCAATGTGTGCAAGTGACCTGTCCCTCTCTACAAAGACCTATTGATGGCACTTACACTGATAACTCATGCAATCCTGGAATACCTGGACAGTGGTGTTATTTCAATTGTTTTGACAGATTCACTTTAGAGCCTCCATCCCTGACCTCCATTTTATGCCAACAGGATGGAACCTGGACTAACGGAGGAGTTGTGCCTAGTTGCATACCTTTACGTAAGTAAACCATTAAATTTTGGCAAATAACTGTAACTGACTGCTGACTAACTGATACTTTTAGCAATTTATCTAGCACATCTAAAAAATCACTTTTAAAAATAGATTTTTATTTGTATTTGTTTTTTGAAAAATTTATATAACTAGATGAAATCAAGTTTTAACAGGCTAAATGTCATTTGATGCAATTTAGTTGAAAATAGATGTATTTCGAAAAAGCTAAAGATAGGCTGGTAGATAGGGTAGCCCACTACCCCTTGCCCATTGATGAGTATAACCAGTTTAATGGTGACTTAACGAGTGCCTCAAATGACCAAATTTGGCCAGGGTTTAAAATTATTGTTTACTTATAAGTACGAATGCAATAAAAGATTGTTTGAAAGAATTCTCTGATTATATCTGAAAATTCACTAAATATTTAAGTATTGAATATTAATTTTGGGAATAATAACGTCAGATATTTCAAAAAAAAGTATATTTATTTTAGTAGTAACTTGAATAAGTTTTTCACACATTTTTGTTTATCAACAAAATGAGTAAAAACTCTGAATCTTGAATAGAAAATTGAAATTCATATATCTTTAAAAAAGGGTCAATTGATATGTTTGAAAAACTTGACCAGGAAACCTTATTCAGGGACTTATGCATTCATTTTAATTATGTACTATTTATATGAAGCATAATCTGGAGTCAAAAAATATAACTTGGAGAAAAATCTTTCAATCAATTTTTTATTGCATTAGTAGTTATGATACAATAAATTAACCCTGTTTCTTGATAGATGTAGTCAGCAATAGTCAATAGAAGGATATAGGTTTTTCCAAAACCTAAACTGAAAATCAGGTATTAAATATTCATTATCCACTTTGAAAAATGGTTAATTTTTGAGTAAAAAAACATCTAGATATCGGAGAAGTAGGATTACAAAATTCAAAATAATATAACATTTTGGACAAAAAAATGCATATGAAATTTAGAGCCACTGTATCATTTCATTAAATTATCTTGGTAATACAAATATTGCAACTTAATTATGATAATCGTGATATCAATTGAAAAATATCTGTAAATATATTTACAGTCTAATCTGCTATTTTTATGAGTTTCAAGCACAGTCATAAATATGAAATGCTATTTCATCTTTCTAAATTTAGCATATTTTCTTTAATTATCAGAGCATTTTATTAGAAATTGATAATACCTATCTTATTTTTGAAAATTTTTATATGATTAATTACTAATAGGTTGTATTTTGGGAATTAAATAATAATATGAGAAACTTTATTGGCTTTAATTTATCAATTTCAACCTGATAATAAAATTTATTGCTATAAAATTTATTAGAAGAAATATAATATATAAATAAGCAAAACAACTTATTTTACTTATTTATATTTTAGATTATTAATAATTCTTGTTTCTCACTTTGAGTTTGAAAATTAATTCTTAAAAATATTATCCGAAGAAATTGTCCAAGATGAAATATAATAACTTTTCAGAAAAAAATCAACTTGGTCATTATAAAAGAGTTTTGTTTCTAAACATTTTGCTTCTTTCAAGTTGTTTAATATTATTATATATTTTATATTCTGTTTACTCGATTTCTGGTGTTATTTCGAAAATGCAACATGAACAGTTCAGTTTCATGAACAGAGTAAACCATATATTGTTTAAATCATTAATTTTTTAAAGTGTATAATATTTAGACAAATGGTTTCAGTTGGAAGTCATGTGACGACGGAAGCAATAGTCTTATCGAAATAACCTCGCTAACATTATCACCTGACCCTCTTCAACGAGGTCAAACCTTTCAAATCGGCGCTGGATTCAAAATATCTTCAGATGTTATTGGTCCTATTAGGGTATGAATTTTTTATATTTAATGCAGGAAAGCTCTAGGTAACCGATATCAGGGGAAGAGTTATTTTATTCCCTCAAATTAGATAAAGTAGAAAGTTTTGTAAAAAATGCAAAATGTTCTTAGAAATGCTGCAAAATTAATCAGGTATGAAAATGTTAGGTTAATTTTATTCCTGGAATTCGCACTAATTTAATTCAAAACATTTAAACTGGCATTCTCTTGATATTCTTTAATCAAGCTTGACGCAGACCTTAAAAAATGGATCTGGTTTATTTGGGTTGATGTGTGTGACCTAATTCCTGGGGGCTGTCATCTTGACAATATTTGTCAACGAATTAGTGAAGATAAATGTCCACAAGTGTTCAAGTCACATGGCTTCAATTGTGAATGTCCATTCAAGGCAGGTGGGTGATTTAAATAAATAAAATCATTTATCTCTAATTTTCAATTTTCAACTAAATCTCAGGATATTATAATTTACCAAGCAGTTCTATAGGTCTTTTAACTGGTGCCATTCCTGGAGGAACGTACAAGGCAAGAATAAAGTTATACGATAGTTCTGGAAGAGAAGCCCTGTGCATTGATTTAAATGCTGATGTATCATAAACACTTTATTATTGAATTCCTTGTTTATTATCTTATCGATATGATAAATAAGCAGGATAAAAAAAATTCATTTAAGTGGATTCTTTTAAACACAACTTTTTAAAGGTGGGATCAAAGTTTTTTATAACATTAAACCAATTAAGTTTAGAAAATAATAAATATTAATGAACAAGTTATTTGTTTAATATTTAGTGAAACACTTATTGACTCATTGATTGTCTCAGGGTCGTTTGTATTGAAATTAATATTGTAAATTACTAATCGTTTGCAACTCAATAAACTTTCCTTTATAGGAAAATTGCGAAAAATACATTGCTCAATTAAATCGTATTATTTGTTTATTCAGAATATATTAAAAATATAATCTGGGCACAACTTCCTTAATTTGATACAATACCTAAAGCTAGTAAGATATAAAAAGATTAAATATTTGCCAATTTGCCAAGTCTATTTTGTGGTTTGAGAGAGAATGACAGTATAATTGAGAACAAATGTGAATATCTGTCAATCAATGGATACAATAATGACTTGAAAATAGTAATAATGGGATTCTTTACGAACCGGAA